>JAGGCT020000669.1:7500-25000 GCA_017654935.2 Phymorhynchus buccinoides | reverse complement strand
GGTTAAGGGAGAACTGCTTTTGAACTAATGCCATGAGTGTGAACATATGATCTACTGTTGAGTATCCTGCTTTAAAGCCAGCTTGGTAATCACCAGTTATATTATGATAATTTACATATTCTTGTAATCTTCTGTTAATAATTATACTAAACACTTTACTACTAATGTCTGAAAGCGAAATACCCCTATAATTGTTTGTATTATTTATATTACCTTTCTTATGTAATGGAAGACTCACACCAATTTTCTGGATAAATACCCCTGTCGAAAAGCTAATTAAAGAGTTTAACAAAAAATTATATAATTTTATCACAAGGATTTTCAACAATTCTCCAATTATTCCATCAGGACCAGCAGCTTGTTTTCTTTTTTACTTTTCTCAAAGCTATTTCTACCTCCTCACGAGAAATTGGACGATTCATAAAATCATTGTTCATGTTTGGAATATCGAAAGTGTTAGCATCTTGAGTCTCTACATCTAAAAGAGCTTTAAAGTGTTGAAACCAATTTTCTAAGGGAATGTTGTTTTTAGGTTGCTTCTTTTTCAAAGATACTTTATTCATGCATGTCCAAAATTATTTTTGATTATTAATTGACTCGCATAGCTTATCTAAAATATTTCAATTAAATTCTTTACGCTTTCTCTCTAAAAGCTTTTTATATTCTCTTCTTGCTCGTGTGTAATTATTGTTAGCGTGTTGAACCTTTATTTTTGCCTTATCAGTGTTACGACTGTCCTTGTTAGCTTGACTTGAAGCTGTACGAAATGCTCTTAATAATCTGCATACCTCTGTTCTGTTGTTTTTACAATGCATGTCAAACCAATTTTGCCTATTACTATTAATGCTATCAATTTTTATGGTCTTTTTCATGGAAGCAGCAGATTCCCTAACACAGTCGTTAAACATTTCTAATGCTTCATTAACATTTTCATCAATTAATTCTAAGGCAATATGCAGTTTATCTTGTATGTTATCACCACACATATTTGAATAGAACACATTACCATTTTCGTCGTTCCATTTAATCTTTTCTATGATTTCTACCTCACCATTAACTACATTTTTATTAGAATTAACAAGGGAAGTAACAACACAAAATCCAACGGTAAAATGGTCTGATTCCAACCTGTCAGCAATATGTAGGTCACACATGTCACATAAAAGGTTATACCAATCATTTGACAAAATAAAATAGTCATTCACACTACTTCCATTCACTCTTGCATATGTATAGCGACCTTCTTGGTCACCGTTACACATTCCATTTACTATAGCCAAATCAAAGGTAGTACACAAGTTAAGCAAGGATCTGCCATAACCATTTACATGTTTATCATGAGAACAACGGGTGGATGTAACAGAGCAACTTTTAACTTGAGAGTTGGTGAAATTGTTGTCAGGAAGAGAAGGAGAGATGTTAGAGATACGGCTGTTGAGATCACCACTAACCATAATGTAAACATCATCCAACTGTAACAATAAGTCAGTTAGGCAACTTTCAAGAATTGTAATTCCATTGTCATAATTAAAGTGTGTGTAAAATGGAGAACCCTCAGGTGGTATATAAGCACACACATACAAAGCATCTTACATGCACCCAAACATACGTTTATCAATCAAAAATGCACATATGTTTTCAAATTTCACATCAAGCTCATGTACAAAGGAACTAAATTCTTCTTTAACAAGACATAATTCCACCCGATCGTCTCCCTTGAGTAGTGAATCTTACAGCGGATTTGAAGTGTACTTGAAAACCAGAAAACAAATCTAAGTTGTATTGATCTTCAAAAGTTTCAATCAGAGATATGAAATCAAAAGATGTAATGTATGAAATAAAATCATGAAAAACAAATTTAGAGCGTAAACCATTAATGTTCCAAGACAAAAATGTATATGATTGCTGTACATTGAGAGAACATGAGTTTGCATTGACAAAAAACAACAACATTATTTACACAAACAGGAACCTGATTATCCGTTTTATTTTCGTCTTGAGATGGGTGAAATGGCCTACCACCCTTCCCTACCTCACCCCCCTTATCGTCAGAAACTGGAGTGTTGGAAATATGAACTGATTGACAAGTAGGCCTATTACACTCACTATCAACTTGAGCCCCAACTGACCCGACCACTTTTTCTTTTACATTTGCACTGCAGTATTTACGATCAGCTGAGTGCTACGAAGGAGTGTGGGGGCAAGTGTAGGGGTAAATGTTGGTGCTAGCCTTAATTTTGCACCCATCTCAAAACTGTCCCCAGTACTATTGTCACAAAAGTTGGGCCGGCCACATCTTAATCTAATTTCAGTGAGACAGTTGCGCGCATCGAGCCCATACTTTTTTCCGTCGATCAGCAGATGGTCATAGACCATCCACACCAGTTTGCCTTCAAACTTGGCTTTCTTCAAGTGCAGGTTCAACTTGCGTCTAATGTCTTGGATTGCTCGGGAGAAGTCTTCTCCCACAAAGACGTTTGTTCCCTTCAGTTTTTGTTTTGCCTTGAGGATCTTAACTTTGTGCTTGTAGAAGCAGCAACGGGCAATGATGGGGGAATCGGGCTTGGAACTTATACGATGAACGCGATCGAATTCTACCATATCCCCGATTTCAAGTTTGTCAGTGATCAAGCCATGAATGAAATCCTCACACTGTTCGTTCGTTTCCCCATCCTTTCTCTCCACCCCATAGAAGATGAGGTTGTTCCTCTTTGATCTGCCTTCAAGGTCGTCACATTTACTTTCCAATTTTCCCACCCTTTCACTCAGGTCACTGTTCTGCTTCTCTAGCACTTTATTCCTGTGCTGTATGTCCTTCACCTCGTCTTTCATACCAGTCACAAGAGTGGCCAGGTTGCCTTGTTCCTGTCGCAGTTGAGTGATTTCCTCCGTCATGCCATCCAGCCTGCCGTTGACCGAGTTCATGGAGTCCTCCAAGTTCTGCATCTTCGCCATCAGGTCCGACAGGGTTGGTTCCTTTGGCGTTTCTGTTGTTTTCTTTGTTTCTTTACCTTCTTTTGAACTGGAAGGAGTTGGGCCAGAGTAAAGTCGTGTCTGCCTCAGGTTCGAGGAAGGACCCTTGGCGTTGGTATCGGAGTCAGGGCCAGGACATCGTTCGACGTCTCCCACCCTAAGGAGCAGGGTGTTGGTTCCGCGCATCAGGAATAAATTGTCCCCCCAGAACAGAAGGAGGAGGGTCAATCCTAACAGAACACCGGTTTGCCGCGAGCGAGCAGTCAAAATGGAGATATTCATGGCCTTTTTCAAAATGGCCCTTTTTGCCATGAAACACAGGAATATCACTTGGAAGCTTCCACACACCACCCTAAAGTCCAGCTGGGCCGAAGGCATGGTGTTTGAGGTACTAACCTGCCAACCTTCAGAACTGTATACTTTGTTAGTCCACCATAAAACGCAAACTATTGCGGACGTCGTACACACACCTCTGTTTCGTTTCACGCCGAGAAAAAACCGCCAAGAAGACATTGCAGTGAAAATTATGCCACATGGGATTTTTAGTCTTGGAAAGGCCTGCTACTTTTGAATCGTGTCGTAAAGCTTTCTATGAAGAGAGAGAGAGAGAGAGAGAGAGAGAGAGAGAGAGAGAGAGAGAGAGAGAGAGAGAGAGAGAGAGCACGCACACACAACAAAATACACACACACCCTCCCCCATTCCCATCAGCCGAAACCGAAACTAGCACGTGCCTCTGAACCGAAATTAGCTTTTCCACGTAGACCGAGTGTTTTCCAGGAACTTCCAGGTAGGCTGCGCGAGCTACACAAGGTCATTGACTCTGCTCGAGCAGACAACCGGGTCAACACCGGTTCATTCACTGGTACCAACTCGTTTTGTCCTTTGCCGATCTACGATCGCAAAGGAGTATATTTTCGTTCGTGTATGTTTCTTTGTTTGTTGTCCTTTGCCGATCTACGATCGCAAAGAAATATGTTTTCGTTCATGTATGTTTCTCTGTTTGTTGTCCTTTGCCGATCGCAAAGGAGTATGTTTTCGTTCATGTATGTTTCTTTGTTTGTTTGTAAGTAGAAGACATTGCAGTACAAATTATGCCACGTAGGATTTCAATGTCTCCGAGCAGCAGACATGTCTCCGAGTTAAGGGTGTACACCCCATTGATTAAGGGTGTACACCCTGAACTAATTAAGGGTGTGCATCCCGGTAAAGGAGGAGGTCTAATACTAAAAGTAAAAGACATCGTAGCACAAAATGTGCCACGTGAAAAGTCGCGGAGCGGAAGACATGTTTCAGTGTTAAGGGTGTACACCCCATCAATTAAGGATGTGCATCCCAAAAAAGGATTTGCACCCAGTCAAGGGTGTTTAGGTGTATCACCCAAAGGACACAAGGAGGACGGGGGCCTAAGATGTGAGGGGCAAGGGAGGTACAGGGCGGGGCAGGTACAGGGCGTTGCCGGCAAAGGACATATCTGCCGCATGAGCGATGCCCTTGTTTTTGTATGCGTTAATGTATTGCAGACGTTAAACGATACATTCAAGACATCGTTACAGTCTCTTCAAGTAAGTAATAATTGAGTAAAAGTAAGTAGATAAGCGAATTAAGTAATAATTGGTTATGCTATAGACATTCTAAATACAGACCGAAATAAACTTAAACATGACTATCACAAACTTCTTGTTGAAAGTAGACTCAGATTTGGAATAATCAAGAACAGCCAACATGTGGTATTATGCAAGCATTATTGATCATTAACCCCTTGACTGCCACCAACGTATTACGTACTGACCTGATGACATCACTGATGTTATCAGGTGAAGAGGAATAATCCTGATATGCTGGCTATTGCTCTAACACAGTCAAGAGCGTTATATCCCCAGACCATTTTTCCAGATTGGCTCAATCAGTCGTCTTTTTCATGGCATGATTTGCCCAATGATTTTTTCTTTAATTTTCTCTGGTAGTCAAGGGGTTAAGATAAATATGGAAGGACCTTATTTTCGAAACCTGCTCGGCATAGTTTTGCCAAATGTTTAGTAAGAAGCAAAATCAGTTTTTCACTTTTGTCACATGTAAGCTTAAAAAGAGATCAGTTACAAGAAGTGAAAATAGTAAAATTAGGTAAAGTGGCTTAAGAATGCACTAGGCCTAGTTTGGTTTTGTCTGAAGAATATCTGTGCATGTAGCTCACTTCACTCATATGTTATTCTGTTTATCTTGCATGCTTCCAAGGGGTGAAAAAGAATGATGACATTAAGGGAATCATTTTATAATAATTTGTATTCGCTATATCTCTCTGTAGATCTTTGTGTGTCCCTGTCTCTTCTCCATCTTTCTGCCCCCCCCCCCCCCCTCTCTGTCTCCCTGTGTGTGTCAAGTCAAGTCAAATTTTATTTCCAGATGGAACATTGAATAAGCAAATAATATACTTTGTGTGTGTGTGTGTGTGTGTGTGTGTGAGAGAGAGAGAGAGAGAGAGAGAGAGAGAGAGAGAGAGAGAGAGAGAGAGAGAGAGAGAGAGAGAGAGAGAGAGAGCGTGTGTGAAAGAGAGAACAAAACAGTTAAAGACAGACACAATAAATCACAGGCATGCTTTTATATAAAACATAGCAATACACTGAAAGCAGTTGTCTGCTAAGACCCACCCCTGCCCACCTATTTAAAGGCACGGCCAGACTATAAAACAGGGGAGTCGCTGAGCGCGCGCCGCGTTTGAATCACAGCTGGCGAGAGAGACGGTTCGCCCTTCATTGTTCCCTGTTGTGCAAGCCTGGTGAAAAAGACCCGATCGCTGGGATCGGTTGTTTTCCCTTTAATCTATTATGAACTCTTATCTATTGTGACAAAACTCGTCCCGCCCCTTCACCCTGATGTTAATTTCCAGCGCTGTAATTCCTACGTTTTTCTTTTCTTTTAAAATTTACTGTTTATTACTAAGCGTCATCTTCGGGTTTCATTGTATTACGGGGTGACAGTCATTTGAATTGTAATTTTGAGTGGTTGGGTAAACAGAGTTAAGGGCCTGCTACACGACGTACGATACGCTGTCAATGCGATGCGATTGTGACGATGCGAGTCATGATTCACGTGAACTTCGCGTTTTAGGACAGGTCTACTTGAGCATATAGAGCGAACGTAGTAGAATTATTTCTAGAGGGAAGTATTTCACTTGATTCATGACTTACATCGTCACCGTGAATTGCATCGCACTGACAGCGAATCGCATGTAGTGTAGCAGGCCTTCATGGTTTGATCATGACCTAGGGCCTAGTATGTATGGTGTGTGTGTGTGTGTGTGTGTGTGTGTGTGTGTGTGTGCGTGTGTGCGTGTGCGTGTGCGTGTGCGTATGCGCGCATGCACATATGTATGTGTATGCAACTGTGCACACGTGTATGTGTGTGTGTGTGTGTGTGGGGGGTGTGATTATGTGTGTGTGTGTGTGTGTGTTCAGCTCATGTTTCAGAATCGTCCAAGAAAGACGGCGATGAGGCAGACACCGAGACCGAGGGCGGCGAAGATCTCAACCTCCGAAAGAAAAAGAAAGACGGCAGAAGACCCTCGGAAGACGCTGTGATCCAAACCGACGGAGGAGACACAGCCACCACGGTAACTGAAAGCGAAGGCGAGGGGAAGAAGAAGAAAAAGAAGAAGAAGAAAGAGAAGGGCGGCGCCGACGCATCTGCCTCATCGGGCGAAAGCGGCGATGAGGGACACGAGAAGAAAAAAAAGAAGAAGAAGAAGAAAGACAAAACAGAGGGGCTGGAACCGTTGGCCGAGGCTGGCGCAAGTTCGCCCGAAGGTTCCGAGAAGGCCGAATCGGAGGAGGACTTGACAGACGGGGGCAAGAAAAAGAAGAAAAAGAAAAAGAAAGAGAAAGGAGGAGAGAAGGCAGAAGGAGAAAGCACCGAGGAGGAAGGATCAGATAAGAAAAAGAAGAAGAAAAAAAAGAAGGAGAAAGGAGGAGAAACTACAGACGAGGAGAAAGGAGATAAAGGCGCAAGCGACAGCGAAGGTGAACAGGCGGACAAGAAAAAGAAGAAGAAGAAGAAGAAAGGGAAAGGAGAGAAAGACGGAGGGGAAACGAGCGGCCATGAGAAAGAAGCAAGTACGTCCGGTAGCGAAGGCGACCCATCAGATAAGAAAAAGAAGAAAAAGAAGAAAAAAGAGAAAGGAGGAGAGAAAGAAGGAGGAGAAACGAGCGGCCATGAGAAAGAAGCAAGTACGTCCGGTAGCGAAGGCGACCCATCAGATAAGAAAAAGAAGAAAAAGAAGAAAAAAGAGAAAGGAGGAGAGAAAGAAGGAGGGGAAACCACCGACCAGGAAAAGGGAGAAGCCTCCGCAGCTGAAGGTGATCAACCAGACAAGAAGAAGAAGAAGAAGAAGAAAAAGGAAAAGGAAAAGGAAGGGGAAAAGGAAGGAGACGCGGCTGATGCGGCTAAAGACCCATCTGCAACTGGTAGCGAAGGCGACCTGTCGGATAAGAAGAAGAAGAAAAAGAAGGGAAAGGAAGGAGACGAGGCAGACGCAGCCAAGGAAGAAGTGGCTGCAACGGATGGCGAAGGCGAACAGGCGGATAAGAAAAAGAAGAAGAAGAAAAAGAAAGACAAAGGAGGAGAGAAAGAAGGAGAGAAAGAAGGGGAAGAAACTACCGACCCGGAGAAAGGGGAAGCGTCGGGAGCCGAGGGCGAACAGGCGGACAAGAAGAAGAAGAAAAAGAAGAAAAAGGGAAAGGAAGGAGACGAGGCAGACGCAGGGAAAGAACTATCCGCAAGTGGCAGCAAAGGCGACCTATCAGATAAGAAAAAGAAGAAGAAAAAGAAAGACAAGGGAGGAGAAAAAGAAGGAGAGAAAGAAGGAGGAGAAACTACCGACCAGGAGAAAGGGGGAGCCGAGGGTGAACATGCGGACAAGAAGAAGAAGAAGAAGAAAAAGAAAGACAAAGGAGGAGAGAAAGAAGGAGAGAAAGAAGAAGGAGGAGAAACTACCGACCAGGAGAAAGGGGAAGCGTCGGAAGCCGAGGGCGAACATGCGGACAAGAAGAAGAAGAAGAAGAAAAAGAAAGACAAAGGAGGAGAGAAAGAAGGAGGAGAAACTACCGACCCGGAGAAAGGGGAAGCGTCGGAAGCCGAGGGCGAACATGCGGACAAGAAGAAGAAGAAGAAGAAAAAGAAAGACAAAGGAGGAGAGAAAGAAGGAGGAGAAACTACCGACCCGGAGAAAGGGGAAGCGTCGGAAGCCGAGGGCGAACATGCGGACAAGAAGAAGAAGAAGAAGAAAAAGAAAGACAAAGGAGGAGAGAAAGAAGGAGGAGAAACTACCGACCCGGAGAAAGGGGAAGCGTCGGAAGCCGAGGGCGAACATGCGGACAAGAAGAAGAAGAAGAAGAAAAAAAAGAAAGACAAAGGAGGAGAGAAAGAAGGAGGAGAAACTACCGACCCGGAGAAAGGGGAAGCGTCGGAAGCCGAGGGCGAACATGCGGACAAGAAGAAGAAGAAAAAGAAGAAAAAGGGAAAGGAAGGAGACGAGGCAGATGCGGCGAAAGGAGAGGCGCCTGCAACTGACAGCGGAGGAGAAGATAAGAAAAAGAAGAAGAAGAAAAAGAAAGAAGGGGGAAAGGAAGGAGACGCAGCAGGCGGGGCTGAAGGAGAAGCAGATGCGACCGAGGGCGACAAGAAAAAGAAGAAGAAAAAAAAGAAAGAAGGGGGAAAGGAAGGAGAAGCTACCGACGGGGAAGGGGAGGACAAGAAAAAGAAGAAGAAGAAAAAGAAAGGCGATTCGGCAGATGAGGCTGGGGCGTCCGAAGGGGAAGACAAGAAAAAGAAGAAGAAGAAGAAAAAAGAAAAATAAGAATAGTAGATTTGAAAGAACAATGAGAATAACAAGTTTCCGACCGCTAGCTAGTTTTTGTAAGTTTGCAATGCACATTCTTCTGTTCTATGAAAGTTTGTCCATAAAAATCCAGGGTTTTTTCCTTAGATATTAACTCTTTGGTTTCTGTATTTAGAGAAGTTTCAACTACTGTTCATTCCTGAGAACCTCTTTAGCTGCTGAGAACGTTTATCCCGTTGATTCCTACGGGCCTCTTTTGCTCGTGATATCATGCAACATGATGCAACTGTTATTAATTCTCTCTTCTATAATTGCAATGAGGGTTTTTTCCCTTTTCTTTCTGGGGCAAGCCCCCCGCTGGGATACCCAGGGATCTTTTGTATAAATAGTTCCCCCATCTTCTGGAAGTTCTGTGCTTGTAACTTCCTCTAATCTGTCACTCTTTGACTCTGCCTTTTCCCTTTGCTTGCTGTCATCTACTATCTTTCTGCCTGTCTGGACCATGCTCCTGCCTTTTTTCAAGAAACACTTTTAAAAATATTCCTCCAGCCGAAGTCGGACATGCTGGGCCTAGTTATTTCTTACTTAGGCGCATAACGGCAGCATGACGCATCTGCGCTCATAATTGACAGGAAACTGTCTGAGCGATCGAAGAAGAACTGGGGCAAGTATTGTTTATGAAAGAGAAACAGGCTGCTGAAAACATGCCGCATATTCACAATTGTCAATTGTCAATAACATAACACCCCTTTATACAGTTTTAGTCTCTCTGGAAACCCAGGAATAGGGAGATAGAGAGCTCTATAAAGCTAGGAATCTGCAGGTGCTCCTATTCAACCTCAAAAGCGGTTCTCAGGAACGAAAGAGTTTTAAAAAGCATTTGAAAAGTATAACAATTCTTTTCAACATCTGAATAAAGACGTCAGAATAAAATTGTATTGTGGAAGCAAAAATAAGACCTCGCAATGCTTATACAGCATTCTTTGCAGCTTGATTGTTAAATCTTATGCACTTGTATGCACTACATTTTGAGGACTAAAGTCTTCTGGGGTATCAAAATTTAGATATTTAAAATAATCTTATGTCTAGCTTTTAGAAATATTGTATATTCATGTTTTTAAAAGTACAAATTCTAAAAAAAAGTGTTTTGAAGATGAATGGAAAAAGAAATATCTTGAAGAATGAATTCTATCCATTGAAGACATAGCCTTTGCGTGATGCTGAAAGAAGGCAATGGAAAACCTGTAGGAATACAACAGAAAAATACTATTTTATTTCTTATCTGCATCACGTAGACCCTGAATATTTCCTATAAAGAACGGAAGTACCAATACCCAAGTGTCAGCCAGCTGAATGGTGACTGAATACAACCATTGATATTTTAGTGAAATAAACCAAGGTACGTAACGTACTCTCCATTAACCCCCAACCAAAGCTGCCTATGACAACCCCGCCTAGCGCTTTCTTTTCTTTCGTAAAAACAGTTGAGTGAAAACTATACAACAAAGCCATGGGTGCAACTGTTCCTGGTATACAAGGATTTCCTGTTTTTGAATTTTACCAGAAAAGGAATTTCTTTTTTTTTCTAAATTTGTCAAACAAGATCTTTGTGTGTCTACTGTATTTTTCCAACACTTTAAAATAAGCATTTGTATAAATTGTGGAAAAAGCAAACTAAAATGCCTTCATAAATCAATTTTTGCTTCAGCTGCAGGGGGACATCACCCCTGGACCCCGGCTTTTCAGGGTTTTTTTTCATTTTGTGCAGTTGCACCCATGCAAAGCTCTACCCAGTTTGACATCTTCAACGAGAAGAAAAAATTAAAAAAAACTTTTGCCAGCTTCATGTGTTGTCAGTATTACTAAATAATGAAGTCTCCTCTTTTTGGAATAATCCCATGTGAAGCCCCCCCATGCGCTCTCCCTCCTACAATGCACCATGTTGTTTTTGTACAATTTTGATACTTGGGTGTATGTATTTCAATGATGTACATGTATTTAAATAATATATTGAAACGTGAATATAGTTAATTTTTTTTTTTTTAAATTAAATATACAAAACGTCTTATGTAGAAATAAAGTATCTCCATCTTTTATCTTTGGATAATATTTGGCGTTTGTGTGTGTGTGTGTGATGGTCTGTCTGTCTCCCCTGCAGTTGGGTGCAGTAATGTCCGATGCGGGCGATGCAAGCCTGTGGAGCGCTGTTCATTACTAAATATCGTCGGTGAAATTCAGAAATTCTCAATTTTGGTGAGATAAAAATGGAGGAAAAAAAAGTTAACAAAATTAACCGCGTTTACCACAAGTTATTAACTATGATGAATAACTTGTTCTCAACATTGCAAGTTTAGTCCTGCATTTTTATTAAAATTACTTTTTTTTATACTTGAAAAGAACGAAGATACGAGGTGTTTCAGTGTCCTTAAGTATATCTGAATTTGGGACTTATGAGTTGTTCTATTTACACAACCTCATTTACCCCAGACAGAAAGTCGTTAGAGATACGAGCGTTTGGTGGAATGTGGCGGGAAAAAATAGAGAGCTGACTATGCTATGTATCTAACTCAAAACAAAACAAAAATCGAGATACGAGGTTTCTGAATTTCACCGACGATATGTAAAAAGAATGTATGTAGCTGAGAAGCTGCAAATCATTATAAGGATCCTATCCTGAGTCATTATAATGTGTAATTAGTGAACCCATTCCTTTCATTCACTATTCACTCACCCATTCATGCGCCACCTCACCCACACTCCTACCCCTTACAATGACATGCACGCGTGCACACTCAAACACCTTGAGAACTTCAATCAGCTTTATTGCAATAAAAACAAGTCTGATCTTAAACCACTTACATTCTTGAACAATCTTTCTGTTTTGTTCATAATTCAGTTTCTTCCCTTGTTAAAACTTACATGGAAAAAAAATCCACCCCACAAGCTCAGCAAATGTATTTTGGAAAATGACAGTCCCGTGAAATTAATCAATGAAATAAATGAACATAACTCTTAATAATATATTCTATTGGGAAACTGATAAGAATATCTTGACTGATTTAAACATTAAAAGTAAATATGACGATCCTTTTTCAAACAAAAAATCCACCCAACAAGATCAGCAAATGTATTTTGGAAAATGACAGTCCCGTGAAATTAATCAATGAAATAAATGAACATAACTCTTAATAATATATTCTATTGGGAAACTGATAAGAATATCTCGACTGATTTAAACATTAAAAGTAAATATGACGATCCTTTTTCAAACGACCCAAACTGAAACATAACAACAAAACTTCTCATGACAGTCATGTGCACCTCTGTAGTCTGCGCATGATTTCTAAAAAAACAAAAACAAAAAACGGAAAAAATGGAATGTTGCTAGAAGTATTAAACATAAATTGGACACCCATTGTTTCCACCTTTAACTTACAAATAAAGAAACCAAAGCAAGCACAATCGCTTCTGAATATTTCACTTTTTGTAATATATATATGCAACTCTGGCAAACAAAAACCGTCCATGAGATCATTCAATCAATCAGCTCAATCAAAGACAATCTTATCAATTACGGTCTTTGGTTCAATTAATATGTGACATAATGTGTGTGTGTGTGCGTGTGCGTGCGCACATATGCATGCTTAACATAGACACCAAAGAAAGCCAAATAAGTTGAAGTTGACCTCGTGGAAGATCAATCATATTAACTGAGCAAAACCAAGAGGGATTGGCACATTTCACTGGCTATCAACAACAAAGAGATCTGTAGCCCTATTTTCTGTCCACTGTTCTCTGGAGTTTGCGCTCAGAAAACCATGTTGAAAGGACACTACATGTAACTTCATGCATCAACTGGGCATTGAAACACACACGCACGTACGCATGCGCACACACACACACACACACTATTCCTACAAAACATTACTGGTTAAAAACAAACATTTCCATATATCCCTTAGGGCAAACAGATGTTTACACTCACCTCCCATACACATTTCCTACTCTGTGATCTTAAAACAACAACATTACTTCCATCTGATGAAAGCTCACTGGCCTTAGAAATGAGACAATAATCTAGTTCATCTTGGAGCCGCCACATGTTAATCCTTTCCTTCCCAACACACTTTCCTCATCAGGACCAATGAATTAGTCCTGATTTTAGAACAAGTCACACCCCACGACCTCGAAAATGAAATAAATTCCAATCTTACAATTAACTGTGGTGAGACCATGCACTTCTTCGATAGTCATTCCTACACACATGGTATGGCACCTTTGGTCCAGTTTTACCACCACACCAGACTAGTCTTTTGTTATCCCATTCAGTTGAAAATGAACCATACATATTATTTTTCTTTTTTCTGATGAACTTAAACATAATCACCTACATACATATTCCCCGCCCTAAGATCTTTGCATCCCCATTTTACCATCACATTCCACTATCCCCTAAACTTCACATACTTCCGAAATGGGATGCCATTCTATTTTCTCTATAGTCTAAATCTAGATTTTATGGGAGTGTATCCTCTATAGTCTAAATCTAGATTTTACGGGAGTGTATCCTCTATAGTCTTAAATCTAGATTTTACGGGAGTGCATCGCTTTTCCCCCTTTCCCCCCAGATATGTTGCCTCATTATAACTTTTTATTGCCACCATTAACGGAAATCAACCCCTTCATATAGAAAACTCTATCATCTAAAAATGGATAAATATTTAAAGACTAATACGATTAGACTATTACACGTATTACATGTAACAGGAATTGGTTAATCAGTCTTCTGTGTGGCGCCCCGATAGCCCTTCACAGAGACAAGGGCGAAGAAGCAGACTATGCATTTGTTCTTCTCCATACATTAGCATAGCCATTTTGGCACTATGGGCTTATGTTTGAAGCCTTTTGCCGTCTGCACTACTGTATATCAACATGTCACATCATGGTCATGTTGTCCTGCCAACATATAATCAAGGGATAACACACAATGATCCAACAAATGATGACAATCTCATCACACCATATCTATAGAACACCACTGACTGAAACATGGAAACAAAACACAGTTTTTAAAGAATTAATCGTCTTTTTTTATACTTTCATTCCCTTTACCTCTCTTGGTTATACTCTTTTTCATCCCTTATTTCATTACAATATCATGCCATTTCATTGGAATCCAACTGACTTCAAAATGGCACAACAGTTAGTTTTCCTAACTAACTGCAGAAAGCTTACAGAAGTTTATAAATAAAATCTCCTCTTTCGCTACGTTTTTCCTGCTATATCCTTATCCTTAACCCAATTGTACCACAGCATCAGTGTATCAGTAAGTTAAACACGGAAACAGGACTAGTTTTAAACTTTTAAACACTGATTAGCTATTGCCTCCTCCTCTCCACACACATTGCCTACACACCGGAACTTTTAACGGATTTAGAATTACCTGGATAGTATTCAAGTTTCTTAAACACGAATTTATCTCCATTTTATACAAACCTGTAATTTAACAGTTGCAAAAAAATAAACAGTATTCAATTTTCCCTTGCGGTAATGCATCCTCATTTCCTACATATCTACAACTCTATGTGCATAAACACAAAAAATAGGGTTTTTGTTTTTTCCAAAATGTATCCCCATTTTCTACGCATCTTGAACTCCACAGGGTTTAAAAAAGCCTAGATAAGCTTCATTTTTCCCCAATGAGAGAGCACCCCCCCCCCCCCCTTTTTACGAACCTGGAACACCACAGGCTTAAACATTCCACACAATATTCAATTCTCCCAGACCAGAATCTTTTTTTTATTTCCTATCATTCTTGAATTCCACAGACTAAAACAACAACAAAATACTCTTCAATTTTCCACAAGAGAATGTTTCCCGATTTCCTACGTACACAGGCTTAAGAAAAACCCATAGTATTCAAGTTTCCCCAACAGGAATTTATCCCCATTTATTAGGTACTAAGAACCCCATAGGCGTAAAACAAAACCCACCAAAAAAACCAAGAATGCTTCCCCCTTTTCTACAGACGTGTTCCTACACCATGATCTCTTCAGCGGCGTTGCGGACCAGGGGCTTGGCCTTGTAGATCTTCCAGAGCTGCAGGGTGAGGTCTGAGATGACCACGTTGTTGGAGTTCTTGGCCACCACCCGCAGCACGAACAGGCCGTCGTCGCGCAGGTAGTGGTCAGCGAACCGCTCCCCCAGCCGCTTGTCCTCCTCCGTGGTCAGCTCTCCTTGAGCCTGGACACAGCGGGAAGGACAGAGAGAGGGAGAGAGAGAGTAGGTTAGTTACTGTTTGCCTTTTGCTTTTAATCTTGTATTTATACTCATTGTGAATGTTCGTCTGTAATCTTGCAGTCACATGTTTTGCCCAGATTCAATCAATCGACTATTTCAGTGCTGTCATTAGATCTGATCATCAGGCATTACTGTGCATATTTTTAAGATTACAATTTATAGCACTCCTTAGAAAACTCGTTCTCCAATAAGTCAAATCCTTAGTTAAGAAATTTCTTTCTGGCCCACACCATAAGCTTTTGTCGGTCGGTCGGTCCAAAATTGTCGCACACATTGCCAAAATTGTCGCACATATTGTAAAAGAGAAAAAAATACTTGGGCATAAAGTAACATTTCAGTTGTCATATCTACAGTCCTTAGGTATGGAAAGAATTGTATACTGAACAGAGCACATGAATCTTCATTTTAAAGCGTACAAAATAATAAACATACATAATACAGACACTGCAACAGACACGACGAGTATGCTGTGCTTCTTTCGATGAGCATAAGTAGGATAAATAGTTTTAAATATTTTCCAAAAGATATAAAAAGTTACGAAATGGTGCAGAGATAACATTCTGGTTTACAGATTAAAATTATTGAAAAGCCAGGGGAGGCGACTCAGTGTATGTAATGATTGGAGTGGTAAAAATAGACCGCTGCCACAAACGATTGCGAATCCGCGCTTGTTTTAGCTTCCCTCTGTTTTTTCGTCCGATGTGTAACCCTTTCTTTTTAAAACGACTCCCTTGGGAGATCGACTTATCTGAGAAGTCCTAACAAAAACGGTTTAAAATTTAAAGCTCTCTGGTAGTAAGTATTTCTACTGTCATAAAACTGAGTATTCACCTTGAGGAACTTGAGGACGTACGTGGCCCTGCGGCGGCGGAAGAGGGCGCGGAACAGGGTGAGGACGAGGCTGAGGAGGGTGAGGACAGCCACCAGGATGAACCAGAACCACAGGAAGCTGAAGATCTGCTCGTTAAACAGGTTGATGGGCAGCGCGCACTGGAAGGTCCACCGCTGCACGTTGGTCAGCTGCCGGATCTCAAAGTCACACAGGGTCACCTGCCGCACAATCACCGGTAGACAGACATTGACCTACTACTTTCTTTTTTCTACTTGTAGCAAAACCCAAAACCAACCGACCAAATAAACAAACAGACAGACAGACAGGCAGACAGAGAAAGAAACGTGAGTCACCTTAGGAAAGTAAGGTGACTCCCTCCACTGGCGGTCGTGGTAGAGCCCCGTGAGGAGCTCCAGGCCGAAGACGTTGAACCAGCCGCCCATGACGGCGTTGAGCAGGAAGAACTGGCACACCACGTTGACGCTGTAGGCCACCTTCACCACCAGGTACAGCCCGGACAGGTAGACGCCGTGACGCTTGCCGAAACAGAAACAGCACAGCTTGGAGATCTGGGGATGGACATTGACAACAGGCTTTAAAACCCTTTCAACGCTAGCCATTCCTCAGCCAATTTTTACCATTAAACTTACCTGGGTAGAGAAAAGATTTCGTCTGGAATACTTGGGATTCCTCTGTGACATGCCTAAATTAGGGCCTATCCTTACCTCCCAAAATTAAGAACATAAGGTCACTGGATACCAGACCCTCATGTGATGCCTTTTAGTGACATGGGTGTTAAATCTTTGTGGTGCCAAGAGGCGACAGTGGCGATGAAAGTGGGTTTTTTAATGCAAACGAACGAAACATAAACACCAATGCCTAAAAAGAGGTAAATAATTACCGAGACGCTTGCCGAAACAGAAACAGCACAGCTTGGAGATATGGTGAGGGACATTGAAAACAAGCTAAAAACATGTTGAGAGAAGAGGAGGGGGATATACAGCGACAAAGAGAGAGAGAGAGAGAGAGAGAGAGAGAGAGAGAGAGAGAGAGAGAGAGAGAGAGAGAGAGAGAGAGAATCAGCATTTTGTACTTTTATTCCGACGGGTGTGTATGCTTGCATTTATATGCGTATGGGTGCGTGCGTGTAAGCATGCATGCGGGTGCATGGGTCGCGCGCGCGCGTGGGGGGTGCGCACGTTTGTTTCTCAGCTAGTTCTGTTAAGTATGGGGTATCCGTTTTAACTAACAAAATTTACCACTGAGATTTGGCCTAAACGTTTGGGTCTACATATTTTGCAAACACATTAACTTCCATTGAACATAACTTACACCACGTCGTGCCTTTGTGTATGCATAACAAACAAACAAAAACAAACAAAACCAAGTGGATCGCCGAGCGGCAGATAAGTTCCCGAGTGGGCAAACTTGGGCACTAACAGCAGATTGACACATCTGCACTCGAGTGACAAGAAACTGGGCAATTGGCAAAAAACACACAAAAAACTTATAAATAACAATGGTATCGTCGCGCGACAGATATGTCCTTTGCCCGGGCGTCCCT
>JAGGCT020000669.1:0-2500 GCA_017654935.2 Phymorhynchus buccinoides | reverse complement strand
CCCGGGACGCGATGCTGCCCGGCACCTCCTCGCGCATCGGCACGTAGTACGTGTTGCGCACCCAGCAGTACGTCTTGGCGTACGCCCTGTACACCGATAGTGCTACGATTGCAACACTAAGGCCGTGTACACACATACGCGGACATTACATGCGGAAACCCGTGCGCAATCCATAAATAAAGAAAGAAGGGAAACGATTTGCGCACGTGTCCGAATTTCCCCTATATGCGTAAACTTTTATCTTTCTTTCTTCCACTTATTTAGGGTTTTCCGTACGGAACTTACGCGTCCAATGTGAACTCGGCCTAATGCTGTCTACGCCAACTTGGAAATCTACTTCAGTGGAACCTGCCTTATAAGAACCCCTTCCTTCCCTCCTTATAAGACTCCCTCGCACTTATTAAGACCTACTATTCTTTGAACACTACTGACCACCATGATCGGATTGTGAGAATGAAAGCGGCGTGTGCGGATGAGGAAGGGCATGGGAAAGGTGGGAGACAGAAAGTGTGTGTGTTCGTGCGTGCGTATGCGCGCTGGCATGTGCTTGCGCGTGTGCTCGTGTGTGTGTAGGCATAAGTATGTATGTATGTGTGTGTTTGTGTCTTTGTGTATGTACGCACGTACGTACGTATGTGTGCATGTGCATGCAGATAATATGCTGTGTTCGTCAGTGTGTGTGCTTGTGTGCGTGCGAGCATGGGTACTGATGTGATTTGGTTAAATGTATTTTTTGTAAAGCGCCATGAGCAGCTAGCCTGGAATGTGCACTATATAAGCTTTCTTTATTATTATTATTATTATTACTTTAACTCGGATCAGATCTGGTATTGCAGTACCTCCAGGATCTGCTCAGAGCATTGAATGATGGTTGGTTGATGGTTCGTCCCACATGTGCTGTTTTGCAGCCGAGTGGACGTAAAACCTAACTTTCATTCCTTCAGTATATAGAGACCTACTTCTCTGAGACATAGCCCTATGATGGCATGGCATAAAACAATTCAAGAGAACACAGTAAGGATAGAGTTGGCCCTTTGAGACATACATACACATGAGCACATACAAACGCACACACACACGTGCGCACGCACACGCGCACACGCACACGCACACGCGCACGCACGCGCACACACACACACACACACACACACACACACACACACACACATATCCATGGGTGCAACTACACAAAATGATAAAAACTGAAAGGCCGGGGTCTAGGGGTAATGCCCCCCTGCAGCTGAAGAAAAAAATGACTTATGAAGGAATTTTAGTTTGCTTTTTCCACAATTTATACAAGTGCTTGAAAAATACAGTAGACACACAAAGATCTTGTATGACAAATTTTAAAAAATAAGAACTTCTTTTTCTGGTAAAATTCAAAAACAGGAAATCCTTGTATAGGCCTACCAGGAAAAGTTGCACCCATGCTTATCAGCGTGCTTCAGTCGTCAAGACCTTTCTCCAATGTTCCGATGCATGCAAGATATTTCATCTTCCTCTCGTCAGAACGAAGGGGAAAATTGCATTTTCAAACTGAAAGTAATTTCCCTTGTCCTGCTCGTGGTCTACATCATTAAGCTTCAGTCAGCGATTAGGCTACTGTCAAAGTGTGACGACTATGGAGAGAAAGGGCATTTTTAGGGAGAGAGAGAGAGAGAGAGAGAGAGAGAGAGAGAGAGAGAGAGAGAGAGAGAGAGAGAGAGAGAGAGAGAGAGAGAGAGAGAGAGAGAGAGAGAGAGAGAGAGAGGGCGCGCTAAGGAAGACTGACAGGGGAGGTAGGTAGTAACATTGCTGGGCCAAACAGCCTAAAGAAGTTACTTCCCTTACCCCGACGTAGGAAGACCCTAAGCTTACATCCGATCTGGAGGAGATCTATGATGGATTACAATAATGCGATAATTATGTATTTCATTTTTTGTTTTGCGTGACACCCTTTTTTCTTCTAATAACGGTAAAAACAGTAACTTCATAAAAAGCAAAACAAACTAAAAGCCAGCGAAAATAGTGACCCTTTTATCATTGGTAATGCCGGGTTAGACTTCCTTTTAGTATAACTAAAAATAAGACTAAGTTAATTTATACCACTGATTTAATAAAAGGGGTGGTTACAGTTATTTTACGTTAAAAAATGTGTTTTAACTTTCACACACACATGTATGTAAGAAAGCATACAAGCATGTACGCAGGTACGCGCACGCACACAAACAACACACACACACACACGCGCGAGCACACTCTCTCTCACACACACACACACACACACACGCACACGCACACACACACACTCACACACACACACACATACACACACACACCTCCCCCCTCCTCTTTCACAACCTCAGAGCGGTGTCGGGCTGGCCGGCCGAGGTGCACTCGATGGGTGTTCCGACGTACTGTCCTCCGCCCACGAAGATGGCGAAGATGACGAGGATGGTGACGGTGTAGAGGTGGTTGAGGCGGTCCACCTGATCGTCGTCGTGGCTGGACTGCAGCTTGG
>JAGGCT020000066.1:0-21233 GCA_017654935.2 Phymorhynchus buccinoides | reverse complement strand
TGTTTAACACAATGTAGCCTGTTCCAACCCCATCCCCTGTTAGCTGTGTTCTAACAACCACTGCCGCCTGTCTCACCCCATCCCTGTTGCTGTGTTCTAAAACACTGTCGCCTGTCTCACATCATCCTCTGTTGCTGGTCTCACTGACCTGACTCTTCACCAGCCCCTGGCAGATGTAGCGAAGGTATGTGTAGAAATCACACACCGCCGCTATCTGCACAATAACAAGAAATAGAATACAATGTATGGATATAGTGTACAAATCTGTCAGTCTATGAACAGAATTGTATGTGTAGAATCACACACCGCGCTATCTGCACAATAAGAATAGAATAATAGAGGGTTTACATTTGCCTTTGAGAGCAAACATGGATAGGATTCGTCTCTAAACAGCCATTGCAGTTTCAATATACCAATTTTTGCCCTTATTTGCCCATTTTCGTCACCACTTCTGGTTCGAATTCATAACGAAAGTAGTGCAATGTACTCTTTAGTAAACACTGAAAAAATGAAAGTAGTCCCTGCAGCTGTTTCCAAGTTATTGAAGACTAAAGTTTTGCCAAAATTTTCAATTTTTGGCTATCGTTCGGCTAAGTGTGGCAATCGGTTTAATATTAGGCATCTGGAATTACAAATAAGTGTCTTTCAATTTTTTCTGCCGAATTTCAGGTGTCACTCACCTGTTTCTGTTGACTCTCTTTTTCTGCTGTGAGCAGTGTGTGCCACTCACACCCTGTTTTGTTGACTATCTTTGTTCTGTGTTAGCAGTGTGTGCCACTCACCCTGTTCTATGGACTCTGTTCTGTGGTGCAGTGGTGAGTGCCACTCCACCTGTTTCTGTGACTCTCTGTGTTCTCGTGTTCGCAGTGTGTGCACTCACCCTCTTGTCTGTTGACTCTCTTTGTTCTTCTGTTAGCAGTGTGTCGCAACTCACCCTGTTTTCTATAGGACTCCTTTGGTTCTGTGTTAGCAGTGATGTGCCACTCACCCTAGTTTTCCATTGACTCTCTGTGTTCGGTGTTAGCAGTGTGTGCCACTCACCATGTTCTATGGGACTCTCTTGTCGTGTTAGCAGTGTGTGCCACTCACCCTGTTTCGTTGACTCTCTTGTTCTGTGTAGAGTGTGTGCCACTCACCCTGTTTCCATTGGATCTTTTGTTCTGTGTTAGCAGTGTGCCACTCACCCTGTTTCTGTGACTCTCTTGTCTGTGTTAAGCAGTGTGATGCCAATCTCACCCTGTCGTGACTCTCTTTGTTCTGTGTTAGCCAGTGTGGGCCAACCACCCCTGTTTCTATGGACCTCTTTGGTTCTGTGTTAGCAGTGATGTGCAACTCACCCTGTTTCTATGGACTCTCTTGTTCTGTGTTAGCAGTGTGTGCCATCAACCCTGTTTCTATGGACTTCTTGTTCTGTGTTAGCATGTGTGCCACTCACCCTGTTCTATGGACTCCTTTGTTCTGTGTGTTAGCAGTGTGTGCACGCACCCTGTTTCTATGGACTCTCTTTGTTATGGGTGTTAGCAGTGTTGGGCCACTCACCTGTTTCTGCACAGATGGGATGTGGAGGCCAGTCCCCATCTTCCTCAGTTGATCTTGGAGTTTACACAGCTTGTGCATGTCTGTGAGGCGGCTATTTCCTGAAATTCATCATCATCATGCCATCATCATCATCATCATCATCTCATCATCATCATCATCATCACCATCATCCATCATAGTCTTGATCTTGTAGACACAGCTTGGGCATGTCTGTGAGGCTGTCTTTCCTGAAATCATTCATCATCATCATCGCCCATCATATCATGTCTTGATCTTGTAGTTACACAGCTTGGCATGTTGTGGGCTGCATTTCCTGAAATCATCGATCATCATCATCGCCATCATCATCATCATTATCGTCTGATCTGGAGCTACAGCTTGTGCATGTCTGTGAGGCTGCATTTCCTGTGATATACATCATCATCGCCATCATACATCGTCATCATCATCGGTGTTCAGGACTTTTTCCCACCCAGGCTTTTCACTGTAGGTTTTTACACCCATAGTTTTTACAATCAGTCATGCATGAATCTCTCTCTCTCTCTGGTGTATGCAGGCCTATGAATGTATGTATGCATGCTCTCTCTCTCTCTCTTCTCTCTCTCTCACATATAATATGTTATCGGACTTGGGGATTTCAGTTTGGACCTATGGAAATCACAGCCATCATCGGCAATCACCACTTCTCTATTTGGTTTGCACCACTTGTAACTTCCCCCACCCGAGTCCACCCCCACCTCCTCCACCTTCCGGACCATATTCTACAAAATTAAACACGCTGGTATCAAAGTGTAGAAAACTTTAAAAAATAAAAGTAGTAGCGGACCATTTCCCCATTTGTTGCAACTTATTTATTTAAGCCTCCCAAAACAGCAAAATAAGGACACATACTATTAACTACAGATCGTTTAAACAGTTAATCAAAATGACTACTTTTATTAACTTAATGTAACTAATTTAATGAGTTCAATTATACTGACCCTGAGAGTGCGCAAAGCCTTTTAATACGCTTCTCCCAATGTGAACAAACACGCACCGCCTCGCAGGAAAGGAGTTAAACACCTTCTTACTCTGGTTGGCTCACACCTGACATACAGTAGACATGAAAGAGAGGGATATACTAAAGGAGAGAGATCAGTTTCAAAAACAAAACAATACCTAATAAAGTTGACAGAGAAAAGGAAGGAGACGAATATAAGAAAACAACGCAATAAGGAGTGACCTCATTGAAGAGTCAACAGCGAACACTCTTAATAAAAGATTAATGTTAGCCACAAAACAAAGATCAGCTTCATATGGCGAGCAATGCTTCAGTAACAAGAATTTGCACAAACAAACCACAGCTAACTTGGTCTCCCAAAACTCATTTCAACCGAGCGCTTGCACTCAACTTAGTTAGTTCAACAATGCAGTCTCGACACCTTATGCTGATAAAATACCGGTCCCTCATTGCTCCAAACTTTTGCGAGGAGAGACTACACCGCACTCCCTCCTTTCAGGGATACCTTATAGCAGTTCACGAAGGTAGGAGCTCTTATTACTAGCTAAAGAATAAAAATCAATGGGGCCTGACACGTCTACGCGCTCTCTTAAAAACTTTCTCTTCCCTACATTGTAGAACCCTTACATATATATATATTTTATGCATAGATCAAGGAACGATACCCGTGCACTACAAAACAGCTACAAGTTATTCCAAATACCCAACACAAAAAACGACATTCTGACCTAAGCCAACTCTTAGACCTAGCTCACTCTGCCAGTGCTACCAAAAACCCTAGAAAAAGCACGTCCACAATCACCTATCTAAATATCTAGAAAACTTTCAACCTCCTTCATCCCTTCAGTCTGGCTTTGTAAATCATCATTCTTGTTCACACAGCCCTTGTTCGGTTGTGTGATTCGTGCTATCAGCAATTAAAACAAGCAGTCAGTTAACTGGTTTCTGTCTTTCTTGATCTAAGAAAAGCCCTTGTACCTTGTCGACCACGACAAACTATCGACAAATTATCACACTACCAGAAAACCAGCACTCCTGACATTCCTTCGTCATATCTGAGATAATAGAAACAATACAGTTTTTTGAATGCGAGTCCTCTTCTACAGGCAGGGTGAAATGTGGTGTACCCCAGGGATATGTCCTCGGTCTATTACTTTTTGGTATTTTTCATAACGATCTCCATTGTCTATATCCAACCCAAATGTTTCATGTGATCTTTTTGCAGAGGACTCCTCTTCATGCAAGTTCGGAAGACGTAACTGTAATCCAAAACTCTCTTCCAGTCAGGGGCTTAAAATGATGTATCTAAATGGTGCAAAGATATGCTATGTTAAGTCATCCCAAGAAAACTAAGTGCATGTTGGAACCTCTGCCAAAAAGCATCAACTAACACACCATTCCCTCAACCTAACTATTGATAGCAACGATATGAAACAAGTTCATGAACATCGAGTTCTAGGCGTCTATACTTGATGACAAACTCAACTGGCAACCATATATAAAATCACATTAGAAATAAAACTAGAACGAACCTATTCCTTCTCAAAAGACTAACCCTATCTGGACCTAGACGCACGTAAAATGTTTTTCTATGTCACTGACTCCGAACATATATGCATCCACGTATGATCCTATGCTGTAAAAAACACCTTAGGAAAACTAGCATCCTCCACAGAAAAAGCGATCAACATCATCATGCCAGATCCGTCTCTGTCAACTTCAGAAAAGTTTCAATAATTGGAATGTTACCGCTTTGGAACACCATTTACAGTTACAACACAGCTGTCCTAATGTCTAAAGTTCACAACCTAATTTGACACCCCCAATACTAAAACATATCCTCACTCCTTCCACATGTAGTTATCGTTCTGATAAATATGTTTCTTCCACGCACCCGCACGACCTTACAAAACAAGATTTTCTTTGTCAGGGGCCATGTTTGGAAAACTCACTGCCTTCAGATGTAAAAGGCAATCTTCGTTCGTATCAAATTTTAAATCTTGATTGAGGGGGCATCTCCTAATCCCATCCAATAAAACAAGAGAAATCTTTGTCTGTATGACTAATGATGGAATTGTGCTTTTTCTGATTGTGTTTGCTTATTCTTGTCTTTTCTTTTCTTTGATTGACATTAGGCTACTTGTGTCATTATGGCGTTATGATTACTTGTTGCTTTTTATTGGGCGGTGGTTAAACACACACACAAATATATATATATAATATATATATATATATATATATATTATATATTATATATATATATATATCTATATCTATATATACTAGTATATATAATATATATATATCATATTATATCGTGTGTGTGTTGTTGTGTGTGTGTGTGTGTGTGTGTGTGTGTGGGTGGTAGGTGTGTGTGTGTGTGTGTGTGTGTCGTGTGTGTGTGTGTGTGTGTGTGGTGGTGTGTGTGTGTGTGTGTGTGTGGTTGAATAATTATGTGTTGCATGCATTATTGTATTGTGTGATTATTTTAATGTAACGTAATTCTTTTAATCATGTTTTTCACTTAATGAAATCATACTTGTCTTTGCTTGTATTTGCTGGTCGTGTGTGTGGTGTGTGTGTGTGTGGTGTGTGGTGTGATGTGTGTGTTATTTTTAAAATGTTGTCACATCACAATGTACTTCATATAATTGTATTGCCTTCAGTATTAATATGCGTGCGTGCATATGTGTGTGAAGTCTACTGTGTGGGTGCACGCATGTATATAACTGTTTACTGATTGTGTGTGTGACTGTGTGTATGTGTGTTGTGTGTTGTGTGTGTTGCTTTGTGTGATGTGGGTGTGTGTGTGTGTGTGTGTGTGTGTGTGTATGTGTGTGTGTGGTGTGTGTGTGTGTGTCTGTGTGTGTGTGTGTGGTGTGTTGGTGTTGAATATTATGCGTTGCGTGCATTATTGTATTGTGTCATTATTTTAATGGCACATAATTCTTTTAATCATGTTCTTCATTTAACGGAAATTATTGTTTTTGCTTGCATATTTGTTTGCGTGAGAGTGTGTGTGTGTGTGTCTGTGCTGTGGGTGGTGACGTGTGTGTGCGAACCTCCATCATACTTGCTTTAGTTAAAGGTTGTAGTTTATGATTGTTTACATGGATAAGGAATCCTTGTGTCCAATTCTCTTTCTTCATGTCGATTTGTATTATTGATATAATATGTATATATTCCTGCATGTTTTCCGCTTGCGCGCACTGTGTGTGGTCTGTCCCTTTTGTTGTGTGTGTGTGGTATATATATATATTGTGTGTGTGCTGTGTGCGTGTGCGGTGTGTGAAATCAACATGACCTTTGTGCTTGTTTTTGAACTTTTTATTGTTTTTAACTAAAGCGCATTGAGCTTTAAGGCTATGCGGCTATATAAGGTTTTTAAATAAATAAATAAATAGTAGTAGTAGTATCGTAGTAGTAGTAGATGTAACGTAAAAATAGCTGGTGGATGGAAAATTGTGGGGACAGTAATTTTTTTTTAATTTTTAATTTATTTCTGTCTTGTTTGGTCGGTTGGTTTTATGTTTTGCTTGTTCTTATTGTCCTTTGCCGATCTACGATCGCAAAGTAGTATAGTATGTTTTCGTTCGTTGTATTAGTAGTATGTGGTTTTTCTTCTGGGTCTGTTGTCCCAAGGTGATATCCCCGAAGTAGTAGTCCCTTCCCCGCAAACGCTTCAGGAATAGTAGATTTTGTGTCGGTGGTGGTGGTTCACCATGGAAGGAAGGCATCTGTGCAAACAAGTTTTGCCGTCTGTTACCTTGACGTTGGTGTATGAACTTGTAAACCAAAAATATTTAAGGGGCCATAACTTCCACACTGTTGGTCTTAGAGTCTTCAAATATTGGCATGTAGGTAACTTGGCTTTATGGCCGTTCTGATGTTTTTGGCATACCAATCAAGATCAAGGTCAAGAGTGCGGGAGATCGGTAGGCCTTGAATGTGGTAGGGTGTCTAAACATTGGGTTTTGGGTTTGTAAGACATATTTTCCACATGTGTATGTTGTACAGAAGCGCTTCAGATTGTGTATGGTACTGTATAACCTAGAGGAGAAAACATCCAAGCATAAATTATCAAAACATGCTGACCTTGACCTTGAAAACCGAAATGGTCCTTTTTGCGCTATATATTTAAGTTCCTAGATGTATCTCGTGAACATAGATAAAGACAAAAAATCGCTTCAAATTTTATGTGTCGGGATGTATGATTACTATTAAGAGTCCTTTAACGCAATCAATCAAATCCCTTCAATTATTTATTGTCCCCATTTAAAAAACAAGGAAATTTGTCTCGCAGTCAATTGTCTAAAAATACATACAAAATACAATGCAAAACAATAAATACATACACATTAAAGAGACCGCACACGTGAACACTCCCCACCCCCAACCAGAGGCAACAGGCCCAACACAACGAAAGTCGAGTCATAATATAACTTGCCCATCAATATGCCGCCATGATGGCTGAGTATGTAGATAGTGTGAAACATGCCACTCAATCGCAAAGATACCCCAACAAATAAACCACACCACACAACCTTCAACTCATTTTCTCTTTATCACTTATTCCCCCCCCCCCCAACACCCCGCCCACTGTACAGCCAATCAAAGAACCAACATTTTTTACAGTTTAAACCTAGTGCTGGAGACAACTATTTCTATAAAACTGTTGTCAAACTCCTATTTTTGCCAGTTTAAATAGGCACAGACCGAAGCGCACTACCTCCAGTTTTATGGCCATTTTCCCAATGCACAACTACCAACACACACTACAAATACTACACATCTACACACAATAACAGATTATCCCTCAGAAAATAGAATGTCGCCGAGCGCAGACATGTTTCCGTTTTTCTTCACCCTCCTATATCTTTCGTGAAATACTGTATAGAATAACTCGAAATTTTTGTGTGGGTGTGTAGACAGAAGAGTAGAAGACATTGCAGTACAAATTATGCCACGTACGGATTTCAATGTCGCCGAGCGGCAGACATGTCTCACCAGTTAAAGGTGTACACCCCATTAAGGGGTGTACACCCCACTAATTAAGGGTGTGCATGTATCCTGGTATGCCGAGGAGAGGGGTCTAATACTAAAAGTAAAAGACATTGTAGCGCAAAATGTGCCACGTGGGGCTTAAATGTTGCAGAGTGGCGGACATGTCTCAGTGTTAAGGGTGTACAACCTCACCAATTAATGGTGTACATCGGTAAAGGATAGGGGATCTTGAATACTAAAAGTAAAAGAACATCGTAGCACAAAATGTGCTACGTGGGGCTTAGTTTTCGCAGCATGGCACACATGTTTCAGTGTTAAGGGTGTACACCCCATCAGGATTAAGGGTGTACGTATCCCGGAAAATGATTTGCACCCAGTCATGGGTGTGTAGGTGCTTAGACCCAAAGGACAAGGAGGGTGGGCCTACTACAGATGTGAGGGGGAAGGAAGTACCCCGGCGGGGCATGTACAGGGCGGGGCATGTACAGGGCGTTTAAGGGAGTAACGGCAAAGGACAGATCTGCCGCTCAGCACGATGCACCTTGTTACTGTATGTAGTGCTATGCGTATCTATGTCACATGTTATATGAATTGTGGCACCTGTAGTAGTAGTAGTAGTGGTAGTGGTAGTATAGTGATCGGTGGTGATGGAGTAAGTAAAATAGTAGTAGTAGTGCTTTCAGATGTAGTGTGGTGGCTTATTAACAGTAATAGTATGTAGAAGTAAATTGTAAGTGACAGATGGTTGTTTTCGCCATTTACTTATTTGCTTGCTTGTTTATTCGGTTGGTTAGTTTTCAGTTTTGTTTGTTTTTATTGCTGGTTGATGCTCATGCCATTACCATGTCGTTTTGCTATATTACTGTTAATCGTTGTTGTTTCTGTTGGCGATGTTCCTGTGTCTCAATGTTCATTTTATAGTATTAGTTATGTATTGCATGCTTAGAACCAAGGACAGAATGGAAGAATAGGCCCAGCCTAAATTCCTATCCTTGTAAAATAAAGTGTCTGAAGGTCTCTCTCTCCCAATCCACATCAATGCAATCTAACTCAAAGGGTTATTGTACGTTTTAAAGGCAACTTTTAAAGAAACGAAATATAAAAGTAATAAGATTATCATGAAACCAGACATTAAAACAAAAAAAAAAACTAAACAATTAACATTTAAACTAAGTTAATGTAAATAAAATAAAACAATGACCACACACACAGGCGCACACCTCTCTCTCTCTCTCTTTCTTCGCTAGGACAAGCAAACTAACAGGACTGAAACATTCGCTGCCACCCTCTCTCTCTCTCTCTCTACTCTTTCTGCTAGGCAGCCAACTAACAGACTGAACATTTTTTTTCTTGCCCCTGCACCCTCTCTCTCTCTCTCTTATCCTTCTTATGTGGCAGCCAACTAACAGAGCCTGAACATTCTCGCTAGCACCACACTCTCTACTCGTATCTTCTTCTGCTAGGCAGCACAACTTACCAGAGCTGAAGAGTTATTGCTGCACACTCTCTCTCTCTCTCTTCTTGGTGCTAGGAGACAGCCAACTAACAGACTGAACATTCTGCTGCACCCTCTCTCTCTCTCTCTCTGTTGCTTCTGCTAGGTAGGGACAACCTAACAGACTGAACATTCTGCTTGCACCCTCTCTCCCTCACTCTCTTCTATCTTGCTACGGCCAGCTTCAACTAACAGACTGAACATCTCTCTCTCTCAGTGCAAGGTGTGCAAAGGACGTGAAACTTTAATATGAATTCTTCAATATATCTATACTGAAAAATATGCATCAAACGAATTTGGGATGTAAAAGTGAGACCCCGAATCGGTCAGTGCTGTGGGGATGGTTTATCCCCTGGGTAAGGCATCTACGACTATAAACAAATTCTAGCCCAGCCCCGCCGGAATAGCAGCTACTGCTGCCCCCTCTGCTATCTGGCAGTCACTGTCGGAAAACGGACTGACATGCATACTAAAATAGAGGTTATTGCATGATTGAGTGTAAAAAAGTACTGATTGGGAGAAAAAGGACCTAGGGGTTGTAAAAAAGTTGGGTGGGAAAAGGGCCCTAGGGTGTGAAAAGTCTGGGTGGGGGAAAAGAAAGTGCGGGTGTGAAAAGTCTGGGTGGGAATAGTCCTAGGTGTGAAAAGTCTGGGTGGGAAAAGACCGAGGGTGTGAAAAGTCCGGGCGTGAAAAGACCTAGGGTGGGAAACGTCCGGGTGGGAAAAGACCTAGGGTGTGAAAAGTCTGGGTGGGAAAAGACCTAGGGTGTGAAAAGACCTAGGGTGTGAAAAGACCTAGGGTGTGAAAAGACCTAGGGTGGGAAAAGACCTAGGGTGTGAAAAAAGTCTGGGTGGAAAAGTCTGGCAATCATCTGGTCTGGTCAGTGACGTTGCAGTCTGCTTCAGTTTTTTCTGGTAATCATCATCACCATCCTCCTCCTCCTCCACTTGATCTTGCGGTTACACAACTTGTGCATGTGTAATGACTGCAATAATGTGCAAACCCTTAAACACACACTGACAAACACACACTGACAAACACACACACAGCATTGGTTTTGTGTGGTATTTTAATGTATAAAAAAAAACACCCTGATTCAAACAGGGTTTTTTTCAAAACAGAGGTTTTTGTAAAAAATCTAATTTAAAAAAACAAACAGGTAATTATCGAAATAAAGTGGCAGATCTAACCAAAAATGTTTAGCTCGAAAACACACACACACACACACACCATCATGCAGTGGGGGGCAGAAGGCGGCACGTACACACCTGGGAAGGAGCTGTCCCCAGGATGGGTATATGATCAGATGTTGTGCCTCCACGCAGTAGAACACGGTCTGCAAGTGACAGACACACAGCATTATGCCACAGCACTCTTCCACGATGACAGACACACTGCATTATGCATAGCACTCTATGGTCAGACTGTTTTGTGACCTCCACGCACTGTAGATACACGGTTCTGCAAGCTGGGACAGACACACAGAAACACTGCAGTATGCACAGCCACTCTACCACACTAGACAGACACACATAGTCATTATGCATAGCACTCTATGGTCAGACTGTTGTGCTCCACGCACTGTAGAACACGGTCTGCAAGCTGAACACATCACAAAATGGAGTATTAGCTGTTAATCTCAACAGATCAAAGCAGTGTCTAAGGCAAGCTGTACACATCACAACATGAAGTATTAGCTGTTAATCTCAATGGAATCAAAGCACAGTGTATCTAAGGCAAGCTGTACACATCACAACATGGAGTATTAGCTGTTAATCTCAATGGAATCAAAGCACAGTGTGTCTATGGCAAGCTGTACACATCACAACATGGAGTATTGGCTGTTAATCTCAATGGATCAAAGCACAGTGTGTCTATGGCAAGCTGTACACATCACAACATGGAGTATTAGCTGTTAATCTCAACGGATCAAAGCACAGTGTGTCTAAGGCAAGCTGTACACATCACAACATGGAGTATTAGCTGTTAATCTCAACGGATCAAAGCAGTGTAAATAGTAAGGCAAGCTGTACACATCACAACATGGAGTATCAGCTGTTAATCTCAATGGATCAAAGCACAGTGTGTAGTAAGGCAAGCTGTAGCACATCACAACATGGAGTATTAGCTGTTAATCTCAATGGATCAAAGCAGTGTGTCTAAGGCAAGCTGTACACATCACAACATGGATTAAAGGTGAGTATTAGCTGTTAATCTCAATGGAATCAAAGCACAGTGTATCTAAGGCAAGCTGTACACATCACAACATGAAGTATTAGCTGTTAATCTCAATGGAATCAAAGCACAGTGTATCTAAGGCAAGCTGTACACATCACAACATGAAGTATTAGCTGTTAATCTCAATGGAATCAAAGCACAGTGTATCTAAGGCAAGCTGTACACATCACAACATGGAGTATCAGCTGTTAATCTCAATGGATCAAAGCACAGTGTCTAAGGCAAGCTGTACACATCACAACATGGAGTATCAGCTGTTAATCTCAATGGATCAAAGCAGAGTGTCTAAGGCAAGCTGTACACATCACAACATGGAGCATTAGCTGTTAATCTCAACGGATCAAAGCAGTGTGTCTAAGGCAAGCTGTACACATCACAACATGAAGTATTAGCTGTTAATCTCAATGTAATCAAAGTACCGTTTAATCTAAGGCAAGCTGTACACATCACAACATGGAGTATCAGCTGTTAATCTTAATGGATCAAAGCACAGTGTGTCTAAGGCAAGCTGTACACATCACAAACATGGAGTAAGTATAGCTGTTTATCTCCAAATGGATCATCAAAGCACAGTGTGTCTTAGGCAAGCTGTACACATCACAACATGGAGTATCAGCTGTTACACTCATTGGATCAAAGCAGAGTGTCTAAGGCAAGCTGTACACATCACAACATGGAGTATTAGCTGTTAATCTCAATGGATCAAAGCAGAGTGTCTAAGGCAAGCTGTACACATCACAGCATGGAGTGTTAGCTGTTAATCACAACGGATCAAAGCAGTTTGTCTAAGGCAAGCTATACACATCACAGCTTGGAGTATTAGCTGTTAATCTCAACATCATCAAAGCAGTGTCTGAGGTAAGCTGTACACATCACAACATGAAGTAATAGCTGTTAATCTCAATGGAATCAAAAGCACAGTGTATCCTTAAGGCAAGCTTGTACACATCACGCACATGGGAGTATTAGCTGTTTAATGCTCACAACGGAATCAAAGCAGGTCTGTGTATCTGAAGGCAAGCTGTACCACATCCAACCAACATGGAGTAATTGAGCTTGTTAATCTCAATGGAATCAAAAGCACAGTGTGTCTAAGGCAAGACTGTGACACATCAACAACATGGAGTATAGGCTGTTAATCTCAAAACGGATCAAAGCACAGTGTGTCTACGGAAAGCTGTTACACATCAACAAACCATGGACGTATTAGCTAGTTAATCTCAACGGGATCAAAGCACGAGTGTCGTCTAAGGCAAGCTGTACACATCCACAACATGGAGTATTTAGCTGTTAATCTCAATGGATCAAAGCACAGTGTCAGAGGCAAGCTGTACACAGCACAACATGGAGTATTAGCTGTTGATCTCAATGGATCAATTGGCAGAGTGTCTAAGGCAAGCTGTACACATCAAAACATGGAGTTATTAGCTGGCTTAATCTCAATGGATCAAAGCAGAGTGTCCTAAGCAAAGCTGTACACATCACAGCATGGAGTATTAGCTGTTAATCTCAACGGATCAAAGCAGAGTATCTAAGGCTTGCTGTAATCATCACAACATGGAGTATTAGCTGTTAATCTCAACAGATCAAAGCAGTGTGTAGAAGGCAAAGCTGTACACATCACACATTGGGGGAGTATTAGCTGTTAATCTCAATGGATCAAAGCAGAGTGTCTAAGGCAAGATGTACACATCACAACATGCAGTATTAGCTGTTAATCTCAACGGATCAAAGCACAGTGTGTCTAAGGCAAGCTGTACACATCAACAACATGGAGTATTAGCTCGTTAATCTCAATGGATCAAAGCAGAGTGTCTAAGGCAAGCTGTACACAGCACAGCATGGAGTATTAGCTGTTAATCTCAACGGATCAAAGCAGAGTGTGTCTAAGGCAAGCTGTACACATCACAACATGGGGTATTAGCTGTTAATCTCAACAGATCAAAGCAGTGTCTAAGGCAAGCTGTACACATCACAACATGGAGTATTAGCTGTTAATCTCAATGGATCAAAGCACAGTGTCTAATGGCAAGCTGTTTAAACATCACCAAAATGGGAGTATTAGCTGTTAATCCTCAATGGATCAAAGCACAGTGTGTCTAAGGCAAGCTTTACACAGCACAACATGGAGTATTAGCTGTTAATCTCAACGGATCAAAGCAGAGTGTCTAAGGCAAGATGTACACATCACAACATGGAGTATTAGCTGTTAATCTCAATGGGATACAAAAGCAGGAGTGTCTTAAGGCAAGCTGTACACAATTAACAACATGGGGAGTATTAGCTGTTAATCTCAACGGATCAAAGCACAGTGTGTCTAAGGCAAGCTGTACACAGCACAACATGGAGTATCAGCTGTTAATCTAAATGGATCAAAGCAGAGTGTCTAAGGCAAGATGTACACATCACAACATGGAGTATTTAGCTGGTTAATCTCAATGGAATCAAAAGCACAGTGTATCTAAGGCAAGCTGTACACATCACAACATGAAGTATTAGCTGTTACACTCAATGGAATCAAAGCATGGGGTGTCTAAGTATTAGCTGTACACATCACAACATGGAGCATTAGCTGATAATCTCAACAGCACCAGCCCCTGTGTGTCTAAGGCAAGCTGTACACATTCACAACATGGAGTATTAGCTGGTAATCTCAACGGATCAAAGCAGTTGTGTCTAAGGGCAAAGCGGTACACATCCACAACATGGAGTATTAGCTGTTGTTCACCTCAATGGAATCAAAGACACAGTGTCGTCTAAGGCAAGCTCGAACACAATCAACAACATGGCGTCTATTAGCTGTTAAATTCAATCAGATCAAAGCAGAGGTGTCTAAGGCAAGGCTGTTTACAACATCACAAACATGGGGAGTATCAAGCTGTTAATCTCAAAACGGATCAAAACAAGCAGTGAGCAGTGTGCTAAACGGCAAGCTGTACACATCCAACAAACAGCGGAGTATTAGCTGTTAATCTCAATGGATCAAAAAGGGCAGTGTGTCTAAGGCAAGCTGTACACATCACAACATGGAGTATCAGCTGTTAATCTCGTTGGATCAAAGCAGAGTGTCTAAGGCAAGCTGTACACATCTCAACATGGAGTATTAGCTGTTAATCTCAACGGATCAAAGCAGTGTGTTCTAAGGCAAGCTGTACACATCACAACATGAAGTATTAGCTGTTAATCTCAACGGAATCAAAGCAGAGTGTATCTAAGGCAAGATGTACACATCACAACATGAAGTATTAGCTGTTAATCTCAATGGAATCAAAGCACAGTGTATCTAAGGCAAGCTGTACACATCACAACATGAAGTATTAGCTGTTAATCTCAATGGAATCAAAGCACAGTGTATCTAAGGCAAGCTGTACACATCACAACATGAAGTATTAGCTGTTAATCTCAATGGAATCAAAGCACAGTGTGTCTAAGGCAAGCAGGGAACAAACTAGCCCACATCAAAAACAAATCTGCCAAGTCAGAACAGCAAGTCATTAGCAGGCTTTTCCATTGTCTGCTTGCATTTCATTTGTCCAACTTCACATCTTTCTCTGTCTCTCTCTGAGAATCTCTCTATCTCTGTAAGTGTGCACATCTCACTCTCTGTCTCTGAAGACTGAAGGCTAGGTATACACCGTAAACCCTCAATCTCTCTGTCTCTGTAAGTGTGCACATCCCACTGTCTGTGTGTCTCTGAAGACTGAAGGATAGACATACACCGTAAACCCTCAATCTCTCTGTCTCTGTAAGTGTGCACATCTCTCTGTCTGTCTCTGAAGACTGAAGGCTAGGCATACACCGTAAACCCTCAATCTCTCTGTCTCTGTAAGTGTGCACATCTCTCTGTCTGTCTCTGAAGACTGAAGGATAGACATACACCGTAAACCCTCAATCTCTCTGTCTCTGTAAGTGTGCACATCTCTCTGTCTGTCTCTGAAGACTGAAGGCTAGGTATACACCGTAAACCCTCAATCTCTCTGTCTCTGTAGTGGCACACTCTCTCTGTCTGTTCTCTGAGAATGAAGCTAGGTATACACCGTAAACCTCAATCTTATCTGTCTCTGAAGTGTGCACATCACCCTTTCTGTCTGTCTCTGAAGACTGAAGGCTAGGCATACACCGTAACCCTCACTCTCCTGTCCTGTAAGTGTGCACATCTCTCGTCTGTCCTGAAGACTGAAGGCTAGTATACACGTAAACCCTTCAAATCCCTCTGTCTCTGTAAGTGTGCCAAATCTCTTGTCTGTCTCTGAAGACTGAAGCTAGGTATACACCGTCAACTATCAATCTTCCCTGCCAACCACCCCTCCCCTTCCATCTTCATCCTTGCAAACCCATTTCTTTGTTGTGATAGTTGAAGTACACCGGATGTCTCAGATACATTAGTGCATTGTGAACTGACTGCCTAAGGCACATCCCACCCTACCTGTGTGTTGGACTGCCCTGGGTACATCCCCACCCTACCTGTGTTGTGACTGCTAAAGGCACATCCACAAACCTACACTTGTGTTGTGATGCCTAAGGCACATCCCCCACCTACCTGTGTGTTGTGACTGCTGGGACATCCCACACTATCTTGTGTGTTGGTGACTGCCTAAGGGCAAATACCACCACCCTACATTTGTGTTTGACTGCCTATAGGCAAGTACCCAACCTACCTGTGAGTTGTGACTGATAAGGCAAACCATCCCAACCTACCTTTGTGTTGTGACTGACTAAGGCACATCCCCACCCACCTTTGTCTGTGACTGCCTAGGCCCAGATCCCCCACCCTACCCGTCTGCAGTTGTGACTGCCCTCAAGGCACATCCCCCCAACCCTTTTACCCCTTTTTTGTTTTTTGTGTTGTGACTGCCGAAGGGGCACATCCCCACCCTTTTACCCGTGTGTTGTGACTGCCTAAGCACATCACCCACCCATACCTGTGTGTTGTGACTGCCTAAGCACATCCCCACCATACCTTTGTCTTGTGACTGCCTAAGGCCATTCCACCACCGACCTGGTGTTGTGATGCCTAATGGCAGCATCCCCACAATACACGTGTGTTGTGACTCTAAGGCACATCCCCACCCTGTCCGGTGTTGTGAACTGCCTTGCACAATCCCCACCCACCTTTGTGTTGTGATGCTAAGGCACATCCCCAACCTAACTGTGTGTTGTGACTGCCTAAGGCAACATCCCCACCCATACTGTGGTTGTGACTGCTAAGGCACATCACCACCTAACTGTGTGCTGTGACTGCCTAAGGACATCCCCACCCTACTGTGTTGTGAATGCCTAAGGACATGCAACACCCCGCCATACATTTGTGCATGGTAGCCGATGACTCCGTGCACATCCCACCCTAACCTGTGAGTGTAGACTGCCTAAGCACATCACACCTAACCTTTTGTGGTGTGATAGCTAAGCACATCACCACCCTACCCGTGTGTATGTGAAACTGCCTAAGGCACATCCCACCCTACCGGGGTGTTGTGACTGCCTAGGCACATCCCCACCCCTACCTTTGTCCTTGTGCGCTGCCTAAGAGCAAATACCCACCGACTGTGTGATTGTTGACTGACCTAAGGCACCATCCCAACCCTAACTGAGTGTCTGTAGAGCGTACTAAGGCACATCCCACCCATCCGTGTAGTGTGACTAGCCTAAGCACATGCCCCACACGCCTCACAATTTTGTTGTGACTGCCTAAGAAGCACACTGCCACAACCCTACCCTGTGTGATTGGGACTGCCTAAGGCACATCCCACCCTAACTGGTGTAGCAGACTGCCCTTAAGACATCCCCACCTACCTGTGTGTTTGTGATGCCTAAGGCACATCCCCACCCTACCTTTATGTTGTGCACTGCTAAGGAACATCCCACCCTACCTGTGAGTCGTGACTGCATAAGGCACATCCCCACCCTACCTGTGAGTTGTGATGCCTAAGGATACATCCCCATCCCTACGTGAGTTGTGCACTGCTAGCATCATCCACACCCTACTAGTACAGTGTGAGGCATAGCACACATAGCACATCCACACCATACCTGTGTGTTGTGACTGCCTAAGGCACAGTCCCCACCTACTTTGTGGTGTGGACTGCCCTAGGGTACATGCCACCCTACCGTGTGTTGTGAAGTTGAGGCAGGGCTGGATATCTTCGTGCAAACTCTGGAGAGGAAGGCAGACATAGTATACTGCCTAAAGGCTACATCCCCAACACTACCTGCTGTTGTGACTAGCCTAAGGTACATCCCCCCATCCTACCTGCTGTGTGAGTTGAGGCCAGGGCTGTATATCTTCGGTCAATACTCTAGGAGAGGAAGGCAGAGCTGTGCAGGTGTGGAGGAGCTGAAGGTTCCCACCGCTGGAAATCGTCAAAAACGACTGTGTCCACTTGAACCACAGCACACAGCCCTTTACCAGGTGATTCGTGTGTAGCGGAACGGTTTACACACGATAGGTCAGTCATCCTGACAGAATGGAAGATAAAAGCACTCGACTAAATTCTCTAATCCTTAGTAAATAAGTGTCTAGAGAGTCTGTATCTGACTATCTTATGAAAAACCCATCAAGCACACAGACACCCGGTCAGGTCGAGCGCAATAAGACGATACAGTGGTTTCGTGAGTGAATCATGCAGTCGCAGCAAGTTCAATCGTCATGTATCCTGTATTCACGTATCTATGAAAACACATCTGACACACAGCATAGTGATTTCTGGGTGATTCTGTGCAACGGTTCACAAACATAGGTTCATGTATCCTGTGATCACGTATCTTATGAAAACCACATCTGCCACACAGCACAGGGTTTCTGGGTGATCTGCTGCAGCGCGTTCAAATTAAAATGTCATGCATCCTGTATCACGTATCTTATAAAAACCCCCCACCCAAAACATCTGCACACCAGACACAGTGGTTTCTGGGTGATTCTGTGCAGCGGTTCTATACGTCATGTATCCTAGCATCACGAAATTCTTATGAAAACACATCTGTACACAGCACAGTGATTCTGAGGTGATTTCTGTGCAGAGCGATTCAAAACATCAGTATCTGCATCACGATCTTATGAAAACACATCTGTTAACCACATCACAGTGATTTCTGGGTGATCTGTGTAGCGGTTCAATAAATTCATGTATAAAACAGTGCAACACCGGAAACATTTGCCTTAGTTATGAACATTGTTTTTCTGTTACTATTTGTCACAATCTTAACAAATGTCTTTGTCACATATCGTACAATGTTTTTGTCAGATATCTTACATATTCTAACAAGTCTTTGTCACATATCTGAACAATGTCTTGTCACATATCTAACAATGTATTCTGTAAATATCGTACCAATGTTTTGTCACATATCTAACATGTTTTATCAAATAATATTTCCCTGAAAGCTTCAGATCATGGATCTGTACAAGTGTTTGTACACAGTTCTAACGAAGTGTCTTGTCACACTAATCTAACAATGTTTTTGTCACATATTCACAACAATGTTGGTAAGCAGGAAAGAGGGAATTGTTGGGAGACGATTTCTCCGTCTTTGATGAGAGGAATTCATGATGCGGATTTTACTTTTAGTCACAAACATAATTTGAAGCAAGCAATATTTATCCTTTTGACCTTGTCTTGTTTAAAAAAAGTTTGTCGAAGTGTCACAACTATTCTAACACAATAGAGCTTTTGTCTGTTCCTCGGCCCTATTCATCGGCCAGGCAAGACCATGACATGTGGTGCCATAGATGACTTAAAGAATAAGACTTGAAGGAGGTACGAATCAATTCAAGTTCATCTTTGTTCTACTTTCCTTCGTTGGCTGAAAAAAGGTCGGTAATGTGGAAGACAAAGTCTGGGATTTGCAGTTTACGATAAAACGCTGAGAAGTAATGTGGCCATTCAATATCTGAACTCTTCTCTCTTCGCTCGGCAGCCAACCTCATCAGGCTGAAGATTACATGCTGCAACTTTGAGGGTAGTAAGAAGACAAGAAATTAGAAAGCTGAGGATATAGAAGTAGCTAATGGAAAAGGAAAGTAAAACATGAATAAAACCTAGTGTGGATCTGTCTTAAAATCAAGTGGACCATTAGCCTTTATTCGTAGTATATGGGCAAGACCAATCCGGCTACCGTAGCGGTCCCGGGGGTGAACCCCGACCGGCCACACGCTCTGCCCGTCATTTACGCTACTTTGTCTATGGCCTAATTCCCTGTTTAGCTAACAGTGGATCGTGTTGTGAGCCTCTTTTGAATGCCTCACACACTGAGAGAGGCAATGCTTCTAGGCAGACTTAGGAGACTTTAAGTGTAAGTGAGCACATCGTACATCAAGCATGAGCACACTTTCTTGATCTCTGAATGCACAATACACTTTGCCATGTAATCTGGCAGAAACTATGGTCTATCTCTTTTTTGTCCCCAGTCTCAACACACGATGTGTCATAGCCATCTTGACAATAATCCGCAAACCGAAACTAGAAAGTCAGCTATACGCACAGCAGCTGTGCTGCTCTATATATAAGACGATGAATTTGTGTGTTCAATTTTTTTTTTTTAAGATTTGAAAGCAGAATTTGATGGACTTGAGCGGAAGGGCAGAAGAAATGCAGTCTTTAGCGGAAAGGTTGGCATGTCTGCAGATGTGAATGATAGCAATACCCTACCACTTTCGAAGGAGGCATTGGGTTAACACTATTCAAACAGTGTACAGTCGAACCCGTTTATAAGAAAACCCGCTTATAAGAAAACCCGCTTATAAGCTATCCGCTTATAAGAAAGCAATTTTTTCCCCTTCTCGCAGTCCGAACCTCCTTTCTTTCTTATGATATTATCAAAACTCGGATATAAGAAAACCGCTTATAAGAAAACCCGGTTATAAGGAAGCAAATTCGTTCTCCCATCCGCTATGTAAACTCGGATATAAGAAAATGATTTCATACAAGGGAGTTTGGTTGGCAGTTCATTTTCTTATAAGAGGTTGGATTCCTTATAATGATTTGTTAAAAATATAGGGCATGAACGAAATGGATGTTCCAACAACGTGCCAGGTTCCAACAAAAAACAAACAAAAGAGGAAAATTTACGCCAGCCCAGAAGCTACGTGCACAGACACTCTGACCTAATATAGAAATATACAGAAAGCCGAATCCGTATAAGAAACTTTCTTATAATAAGCAAAAACGTGATCCTGCCGAACTTCTACTCTCCTTATCTATGATCAAAACTCAGATATAAGAAACTGTTATAGAAAATCGATTATTAGCAAGCAAATTCCTCTCTCCATCTGCAATGGAAACTTGGACATAGCAAAAGATGTCATGCAGTTCATTTCTTTTATAGCGAGCTCTATTTCTTATAAGCGAATTACCATTGAAAACATGTCTTCAAGGACCACCAGATTCACGTGTCAAAAATCACGGGTTCCACATGTTTTCCTCTTAGCGGTACGAAATCTCGTTTTGACCAGGTTTGACTCCCATATCCCCCAAATTGAAAACGAAACATTTAAAGAGCAGCGCAATTGAGTTGGGGGAATTGTAGGTGGAGTCAAGAGCTACCAGAAAAAAAAAAAGCACGAATGTGATTGAGGTCAGTGTGTCTTTAAAAGTGAGTCTTGGACTGAACTGAAAGGATGTCCCAGAAAATTGAATGTCGTCCAAAAAAGGGAAGTTACCTCCTACCAGTCTAGGGCACAGACTCTAAACAGAAAACCCCAACCCCAACGCAAAAAAATACAGGCCACTTGATAGCACGACTAATTGAGTTGTCTTTGTTCCTTTATTCCATACTTCCTCAGATTCTGTAGTAAAATAAATGTTGAGCAGAAGAAAAAAAATAAAATATGAGTGCCTGTACTTTTGATGTTGTGGTAGAGAGGACTGTCCATTCTTTTCAATTTCGAGCAGCAAATGGCAGAGCAGGAAAAGGCAATCCATTCTTAAGAAATAAATACAAAATAACTGAATATTGTGGATG
>JAGGCT020000668.1:20000-25000 GCA_017654935.2 Phymorhynchus buccinoides | reverse complement strand
TTTTCAGCCAAAAACTACCATTAACTGGGTAGAGAAAAAAATGTATCTGCAATACTGGGAATTCATGTGTGAAATGCATAACATTAGGCCTGTCCTTACCTCCCCAAATTACGAAAATAGGGTGTTCGGACAACAAGCCCTGATTTGATGCCTTTTAGTGATATGGGTGTTAACCATTGTGGTGCAAAAATGCGACATTGGCGGTGAAAGGGTTAATTAATGAGAAAGAAAAGTGGAATGTAGAAAATAGAAGAGAAAACGGAGAGAGGGAGAGAGAGAGAGAGAGAGAGAGAGAGAGAGAGAGAGAGAGAGAGAGAGAGAGAGAGAGAGAGAGAGAGAGAGAGAGGGAGGGAAAGGGGGGGGGGGGGGGAGAGAGAGGGGGGGAGGGGAGGGAGAGAGAGAGTGAAAAGAGAGACAGAGACGGACAGACAGATATATACATTACTAATTTCTATATAGCCCTTGTCCATTAATGAGGCAGAAACTTGGAATGTAGAAAATAGAAGAGAGAAAACGGAGAGAGAGAGAGAGAGAGAGAGAGAGAGAGAGAGAGAGAGAGAGAGAGAGAGAGAGAGAGAGAGAGAGAGAGAGAGAGAGAGAGAGACAGACAGACAGTCGTTCGTGTTCCATCTCTTTTTATCTATCGTGTCTGTCTGTCTGTCTCTCTCTCTCTCTCTCTCTCTCTCTCTCTCCTCGGAGGAGAGAGAGAGACTCGCCAGATCTCTCTCTCTCTCTCTCTCTCTCTCTCTCTCTCTCTCTCTCTCTCTCTCTCTCTCTCTCTCTCTCCTCTTCTCTCTCTCTCTCTTCTCCGTTTTCTCTTCTATTTTCTACATTCCAAGTTTCTTCCTCATTAATGGACAAGGGCTATATAGAAATTAGTAATGTATATATCTGTCTGTCCGTCAAATATCTGTTACATACTGAATACGAAAGTCAGAAAGGACAAAGCTTGAGCAGGCCCCTACATAGTCGTTCGTGTTCCATCTCTTTTTATCTATCGTGTCTATGTAGGGGCCTGCTCAAGCTTTGTCCTTTCTGACTTTCGTATTCAGTATGTAACAGATATTTGAACCAGAAGAAAAGTACCCACTTCAACATAAGATATATATAGACCCTCAACTTATGTTGTCGAAACTTCAGAAATGAACCACCTTGATATTACAACAAGCGCGGATTCGCAATCGTTTGTGGCACGCGACTATTTCAACTACAAACAAGGGCATATCCGAGCGGCAGAATTCTTAAATATAATTTGAAAGAGAAATGTTGCGCATTTACATTATGCTCTTCACACACACAATTTTTGATCAAACACTTTCACTCCACAAGACTGCAGCCCAGCGGTCTATTTTTACCACTCCAATCATTACATACACTGAGTCGCCTCCCCTGGCTTTTCAATAATTTTAATCTGTAAACCAGAATGTTATCTCTGCACCATTTCGTAACTTTTTATATCTTTTGGAAAACATTTAAAACTATTTATCCTACTTATACTCATCGAAAGAAGCACCGCATACTCGTCGTGTCTGTTGCAATGTCTGTATTACGTATGTTTATTATTTTGTACGCTTTAAAATGAAGATTCATGTGCTCTGTTCAGTATGCAATTCTTTCCATACCTAAGGACTGTAGATATGACAACTGAAATGTTACTTTATGCCCAAGTATTTTTTTCTGTCTGTACTTTTCTTTCTCTTTTACAATATGTGCGACAATTTTGGACCGACCGACAGACCGACCGACCGACAGACCGACAAAGTGAGTTATAGGTTTGTGGCTTGTGCCACAAGCAAACAAATGCGGATTCGCAATCGTTTGTGGCAGCGGTCTATTTTTACCACTCCAATCATTACATACACTGAGTCGCCTCCCCTGGCTTTTCAATAATTTTAATCTGTAAACCAGAATGTTATCTCTGCACCATTTCGTAACTTTTTATATCTTTTGAAAAACATTTAACCCTTTCACCGCCAAAGTCGCATTTTAGCACCACAGTGATTTAATACCAATGCCACTAAAAGGCATCAAAATGGGGCATATTATCCAAAGAACCTATTGTATTAGTTTTGGGAAGGAAGGTTAGACCTTATTTTATGTATGTCACAGGAGAATCCCCAATACTGCAGATGGTTTTTGTTCTCTACCCAGGTAAATTTAATGGAATTGTTTTGTTGAAATATGGCTGGCGGTGAAAGGGTTAAAACTATTTATCCTACTTATACTCATCGAAAGAAGCACCGCATACTCGTCGTGTCTGGTGCAGTGTCTGTATTACGTATGTTTATTATTTTGTACGCTTTAAAATGAAGATTCATGTGCTCTGTTCAGTATACAATTATTTCCATACCTAAGGACTGTAGATATGACAACTGAAATGTTACTTTATGCCCAAGTATTTTTTTTTCTTTTACAATATGTGCGACAATTTTGGACCGACCGACAGACCGACAAAGTGAGTTATAGGTTTGTGGCTTGTGCCACAAACAAAAAGAGTGGGAAGTTGAATCTGAATGTGGGTTGTTCAAATAACGTCTCTCACTCAAAGGCTTGCCCTAGTACAGTGGAACCTCCCTTCGATAAGACCTCCCATTATAAGACTCCCTCCCACATAAGACCTGCTTCTTATAAGGGAGTAGGGGTCTTATAAGGGAGGTTATTTTAGTACTTACAAAGAAGGGAAATGTCTCAGAGAAGTAGGTCTTATGTGGGAGGGAGTCCACTGTAGGGGAAGACGGGGTAAAAAGCGCATGGGCGGGTAAGAAGCCCACCCCAATTATCTCATGAAATAAAGAAAATTTCAGTCAAATTTGCCCATGAGACGAATGCTAGACATTAACGCTCGTCTCATGGGCAAAATGAGACTGAAATTTGCTTCATTTCATGAGATAATTGGGGTGGGCTTCTTACCCGCCCATGCGCTTTTTACCCCGTCTTCCCCTAGTAACATTTTCAGGGTTTTAAGCATTCTGCTGTTATAGGCTACATTTAGCCGAAATCATTAAATGTAAGTCTGTTTTAGATCGTGATCTGTGCTATAGTTTTAGCATGGTGCGAAAATGTGTGTTTCCACGTGTAATCATACTTAGCGTTTTACACTATGCCACGCACATTCAAACGCAAACACACACGTACACACAGGCGCACGCACACCATACACCCACACACATGCACACGTTCAATATGCAGAAACCGACTTCTCCGTACACATACACAGACAGACAGACAGACAGACAGATTGGCAGGAAGGCAGGCAGGCACACACACACACACACACACACACACACACACACACACACACACACACACACACACACACACACACACACACACACACACACACACCGCACGCGCGCGCGCGCACACACACATACACACACACACTTCACCTTCACTTCACTTCACTTCAAAATGAAAAACAGGATTCCAAAATCACTAAATCAATCTCCAAAACTTCTTATCACATTGCTTTAAACTATATTAACCCTTCCCTTTCACCTTCACCCCACCCCCTCTCTTCCCCAGCACCCTAACCCTGTCCCCCGCCACCCTCATTACCCTCAGACCAATATATTCCTGCCCGTTATAGGGGAAGACGGGGTAAAAAGCGCATGGGCGGGTAAGAAGCCCACCCCAATTATCTCATGAAATAAAGAAAATGTTATTCAAATTTGCCCATGAGACGAATGCTAGACATTAACGCTCGTCTCATGGGCAAAATGAGACTGAAATTTGCTTCATTTCATGAGGTAATTGGGGTGGGCTTCTTACCCGCCCATGCGCTTTTTACCCCGTCTTCCCCTACTTCTTGTCCTTATCAACGACTGAAAGCCCTAAAGAATAGCCAACGGTTATACATTAATCCACAGATAAAGTGTGTAAATCATTTTGAGATCGAGTGGGTCTCTGTGAAGACTCGAACTGGGAACACGGCCAGGGATATAGAAGCTCTGAACAGGAATGTCCATTTCAGAGGTAGATGACCTATGGTCTGTTTCTACACGTATGTCGAAGGTCAAGGGTTACAACGAAAGTTCATGGCCAGTGTCTCCATGTTGTTGGATAAGAGTTATTATCACGATGGCCATGCTTTGCCACGCCACAAAATATTTACTCTCTGGAGAGAGAGAGAGAGAGAGAGAGAGAGAGAGAGAGAGAGAGAGAGAGAGAGAGAGAGAGAGAGGGGGGAGGGAGAGAGAGAGAGAGAGAGAGAGAGAGAGAGAGAGAGAGAGAGAGAGAGAGAGAGAGAGAGAGAGAGAGAGAGAGAGAGAGAGAGATTAAATGAAATGAACCTTAGTTTTACAACGGTAAACGTATTGGCTTGGGTAGCTGTTTTTCATACTTGCCGATAACATAAACAAACAAATAGACCACACACAAAAAAGCGAATTAATACTAACACATTAAAACCCTTCAACGCCAGCCATGTTTCAGCTAAAGCTTTCCATTAAGCTTACCTGGGTAGAGAAAAGATTATGTCTGCAATATTGGGGATTCCTCTGTGACGTGCATAAAATAGGGCCTATCCTTACTTCCCAAAATTAAGAACATAAGGTCACTGGATACCAGACCCTCATTTGATGCCTTTTAGTGACATGGGTGTTCAATCATTGTGGTGCCAAGAGGCGACAGTGGCGATGAAAGGGTTAAAATGAAAACACACCATCATATAAAAGTGCATTAACTAACAAAAAATGAAGAAAAGAGTGGAAAGAAGCACCCGCACCTGTATACACACTACATAGTACATGGTATTAAAAACAAACAAGGGCATCGCCGAGCGGCAGCAACGCATTGTGACAATGCAAACCCGGCCAGAGTTATGTTCTCTCCACCCCCCCCCCCCCCCCCCCCCCCCAATAAACACACCACTTTCCACCCTTACAGAACGCATAAAATACATAGCTCAAAATTTGAAGCGATTCTGTTCAGTAGTTCACGAGATACAGCTGAACTTTTATACAAACTTCCTTGCACCATGGTACACCACCACACAAAAG
>JAGGCT020000668.1:0-15000 GCA_017654935.2 Phymorhynchus buccinoides | reverse complement strand
AATGTGACCTTCTACGAATACATGATGATGAAAATCATGATGCCTAATTGAAATGTAAAGAAAATAAACAGAACGGAGTAGCACTCAATACTAAACTTCAAAAATAATTTCAGTGATCAAGAGTTCCATCGTTTTAAAAAGTCGTCAAAGGAATTAGTGCTCACAGCAAAGGAAATTTTGATTTGTTAGTGAAAATGCACTGATTGTCTGCCTCGTGTCTCTGCCTGCATTGCATCTCCACAAGACTTGGAATTGGTACATGTATTGTAGGATAACCGGTTCCACAGTACAAAAAAATTGGATGTTTTCAGCAAAGCATGAACTTTAAAAATAAAAATATTTAAGTGTCAACAGAAATTCACCATTCTGTATTAGCATGGTTATTTTAAATCTGATTACAAGCAGTCAAACAAATCAACAAAAATAGAAAAGAAAGGGGGAAAAAAGGAAAAAAAAAGAAACATTTTCAAAGGTTTTGTTTTCAAACTAAAAATTGATCCCAAAGATGGAATAAATATATTAAGAGGAGAAAAAAAAAACCGAAAACAATTTATTATAATAAAAAACAAACATTTAAAGGCACCTGCACTGTTAGCTAAAACATAAGCCATTGTTTACCATTTTTAATTGGAAGCAGTCTGTTAAGGTAAGAATGTCGCCACCATTCAAAACTGTGGCTGTGGGTGGAATGGCTAAAGATGAGTACGGAGAGTCAAGTGGATAAAAAAAACCAGAAGAAAATAAAGGAAGAGAAGTACTGTATGTAGTTGGGGGGGTTTCAATGCCAGCATAATTGTTATTTATTTTGATACGATGAAATGTTGTCAATGCAAACATACACACACACATTAGGAAAAAAGATAAAAGACAACTGTAAAATCAGTCACACATGAATTCGTTGTTTTAACCTGCATAAAATGCTCCTTCCCTATGTACAGGGGCAGTGCATTTAAAAAGACCACCACCAGTACACAAAGGCATAAACAATTAGTAATGTTTTTCAAAAAAAGCATACACATATACACATATAAATTTTGCATGCACATCTTCGTGCATTTATGCAACATGTTAACAATAAGTACACAGCCAGTTGAAATATTCAGAAAAATCAGCAAATAGGATACTACAATACACACGATGCATACACATTGACAAAATGATTCGTTGTTATCTTGCAATATTGCCATCTTTGTTATCAAGATGAGTTCAACAATTGTTTTCCAACCATAACACCCATCTCAACCACAAATACTAAGGCCACCGAATGTAAGGAAATCTGTTCCGACATAAATTTGGTCTAAAATATAAACTCTCTCAAAATCTTTTAAGTAACACTTCTGTGGAAATACAGGAATGAGTTGGTTTGATTTGGTCCCAGGAAGACTGAGGATGTGATTAAGTAAATTTTTAAAAACTTGAAGGAATGTGCCTGAAAGGATAATGTGAAACATGTCCGACAAAGGTCCAGTACAAACATGTATATCAACAATGAGCATGAAGATGTGGAAGACATGGGAGTTAACACTATGAAACTACGGATGAACATGGTTAAAATTGTATTTTGTAAGAAAAACAATCCAAAAAGGCATCCGTCACCAGTACAGATAAATCTTTATTAAAAAAAAGAAAGAAAAAAGGTATGTAGTATTGATCCTCACAGCAGTGCGTTCATCTAAGGTTATGGTTAACCTTGTCCAAAGTGTAGTGTTGAGCCACAATGATTCGCTGTTGTTGTTTTTTTCTACTTCATTTTTCCCTGGTATCAATCAGGTACTGATTTCATTGTTGCTGTAGAGATGTTAAGGCCTTTAAGCAACAAATAAAAAAACCCACAAACATCGATGTTAAACCACAGTTCCAAAACTGAAAATATCCTTCTTTTAAAAGAAATAACCAACTCGTTCGATCTTATTAGGGCAAGCTGGATCCGAGTGATATGAAGGTGCTATGAGATTTATAATGTCTTCCTTCTATAGTTGGTTGTTTTATTTTTTGATTGTTTGCTTAGTTATTTTAAAGTAAAACTTATGTCTGATTTGAATAAACATCCGATTAGAGCTTATTCATGATCTTTAGTTATATAATATAACGGTGACATTGCTGCCACTCGTGTTCCTTATATCTTCTAGATACGAAACAGTTTAACCCCTTGACTGCCAGAGAAAATTAAAGAAAAGATTACTGCACAAAACATGCCATGAAAAAGACAACTGAATCTGGCAAGATGGTCTGGGGATATAACTCTCTTGACTGTGTTAGAACAAAAGCCAGCTTATCAGAGTTATTCCTCTTCATCTGATGACGTCTTTAGTGATGTCATCATGTCAGTACGCGATATGTTATACGGCAGTCAAGGGGTTAAATTTCTTAGTCTTGTCACAGACATTACAAAAGAATGTTTAGCTGCTTAACCGGTCATCAACTGACAAAATTTTCATCATCAAAACATTTCTCACAAATCGATTTAAGTGACTAGCAGCAGCATTGCAGACAGTGAGTTACTGTACAAATGTCTTTGTACAAACTTGAATTAACTGGTCACTATGAAGTAACCAAGCACTACACCAATAAATAGTGTTCAAATCACAGAATCTATTATCAGACAATCTACTGAAATCTGCACTACGAATAAAACTACACCTTGGGTAAGTTCCTATAGTCTACTGCTAACATTTTTTTACAGAGTCAAAATATACACCACTACCAGGCAATTCTACTTTCTTCACAAAGTCTAGATGCATTTGGATCATTTCTAGGCATTTACGACTCAGAAACAAAGACTGCTTTGTCTTTATAGTAAACAGAAGAAATTGATAACAAACAGGAAGACTTTAAAAAAAAATAATTTCAACACAAAGGCTGTAGGATGCGATGCAGATCATTTGTAGTTCTACAATACCAAGAAAAGATACTTGCCCATTTATCAACACAAAGGCTGTAGGATGCGATGCAGATCATTTGTAGTTCTACAATACCAAGAAAAGATACTTGCCCATTTATCAAACACAACCGATCTTAGAGAAGGGAATGGTCATTTCAACACATCTTTGGAAGATACAGACTAGATTAACAGAAAGGAATGATTAGTTTTTTGAGAACAATCTCTCAACAGTTTCCAGATAAAATGGATGGTACAATACACCCATGAGTGTCTTATCAGTTTCAATGATCTGACATCATGATTAACACATCTGAGATGAACTTGTCATAAAATATTTCCCAACAGACTAAAAGCGTTGCGCACAATAGGAATGAGCTATGCGAGAATATGTTTGGCTACAGCAAAACTGTGACTTTATACAAAAAGAAATAAACTCTTAGATGAAAAAAAGCAATGCATGAACAAAAGCCATACCCCCATTCGCTTTAAAAGCTATGATATAGCACGATTTGTAAAAGCTGGAACAAAGAAAAATGAAAACATAAGAAAATGATCTGTACATCTAATCCTAATATTGATCAATGTGAGTGATCAATGTGAAATGACCTACTGAAAGACTTAGTGAGCTGTGTTGCCAGTCAATTCTACTTTATCAGTAAAATGATGCTGACAAAAATTAATTAAAACCCTCTAGCCCTACACTAGTAAAGTTAGTATACACAAAAATGTTGACTATTGCTACAAACCAAAGGTGGTTAGAACGATCAAATGACAACAAAATGTCTAGAGCTGAAGCAACAAATTTAAAAAAAGAAACAATGGCAATTCTCTTGTGACACAAGAATATACTCTTGATTTAATGAAATGTTAACCAAAGTTATTAAACAAACCATAGAAAAAGCCAACAGAAAATGTGTGAACAGCAATCATGAGGAGCTACGCATCACAAAAATGCGTTGGTTTTTGTGTGTGTGTTTTTGGTTGTTGCTGCATAAACAAATAGTGTTTTGATTTCTTTCTCTTTTCAAATAAAGACAGGCATTTAAGCCACCTTCAGAAGCACAGAAGTAACGTATAAGATAACCAAACAAAACAAAAACAGCAAATAAAAAGAAAGAAACAATATTTCATTATTAACAGCAGTAATTTTTAGTAGTGCAAATTTTAATTATATAACCAAAATGCGTAGACTGAGCATGATGCAAATATTTTTCTCTCTCTGTTTTTAGACAGAATGGCTGATAATAACCACACCAAAGATACGCATTAGCAATCTTTTCCATCAACCATCGCATGGCTTGGTATAAAAAGATCTCCCCCCAGAAAAATATAACATATGATTAGTATAACAGAAAAAAAGATCAAAATCCACTACAAGCATCAAAGAGAAGAAAATGACAACTTCTCTCTGTCCATTCATTTCATTGTGCGTAAATGTCAGCAACCACGGTGGGCAATCATTCAACAAGATCAGTTTTTGACAAAGGCTCAATGTACACTACACACAACAATGAAATAAAGAATAGAAAAGGGAAAAGGGCTGGGTATGAGTGCTTTTTTTTGTTAACAAAAACAGAAAACAGAAAAAGAAGAAGAAAAAAAAGCAAAGGAGAAGATAACCAAAGAATAAAAAGCAAAGGAGAAGATAACCAAAGAATTTGTCTTTTTTTCTGCGAAACTACTTAATGACACAAAAGAAAAAAAGGAATATAAAGAAAGCAAACCAAATGGGCCCTGAGGCCTCAACAAAAGGAAAAAGGATACATGCAAACTAAGCTACAGCAGCATTCACATGCTGAAATACACACTTGCACAAAATGTTGCATTCATTCATTCACTCATTTCATCAAATGTTCAAAAGTACACAATAGTGACATCGTTGCAAATCAATATATCCCACAACCTGAAGATACACAGAGTAAAAAGAAAGTATTAATTATGTACATGCTGGCTTGTGACTCAAGCTTCATGGGAAGAAGAAGTACATAATAACTATTATTAAAAAAAAGACACTGAAACGTAATGTCAGAAAATATACACCACTCAATGCAGCAAAGTATCAGATCACTGACACAATGACTGGCAAATCAAGAACTATGATCAGTGTTCATTACAGAATCAAATATACTTTACAATCATCAAATCATCATTTACTCCAGACGTTCTGATCAAACGAATCTCCCAATCAATGACCCAGCATTTGCCCCGCAGTCTTTCGGATACAATTAACGGATCTGCATTCCTATCAGAGCCATTGGGATACTCGCAGTCAATCAAGCAACTGTTAAAATGTACATGCTCATCCACATTTATGGAATAAATATTCATGCCCAAGTCTTTCAGTTATTAATGCCACCACAGTAAACAGATTGATGGAGACAATTTTCACAACATGACCCTTCCCCCCGAATCACACAGAATGTTAAAAAAAGAGATAACAACACTGGCACGATGTATTTCATCACAACTCCATGACTAATTGAACAACAACAAAAAACAAATCATTTATGTACAACTGGAAGCCCAAGTGTGGTGTTGTTTTGTGTATCAAAACACAAGTACAAAGAGAAAAATGAAACAAATCAAGCAGCATTACACTTGTTCAATTGAAACAAACACAAAATTCAAAACAGAAAATACCACACCATCTTTTAGACTTTTTGTTTGCTTGAATGCAAACATAAACATGTACACATTGATTCAATTTCATGTCTTTTTTTCCCTTTTCTAGAATAACCAAAGACTCTAAAAGGGTAAGATGGACTACTTAAGAGTTACGGAGAGCCGGGCTGATAGAGTTATCGTTAGTAGGGTAGATACACCATTCACAATGGCGGCTATCCAAAGTATAACTGACTCATGAAAAGATAACTCTCTCGGGTTTGAAAAAAAAGAGTTAATGTAACCTAAATGTGTCACGTTTAAAAGGGACATAACCAGTGTTTCTGTCCTCACTACTCATATAGGGAAAAGGGACCGGATGTTAGTCTTTTCTTTTCAGTGTCTTTGGTATAACTAGTTCTGTTTTCTTTTTTTTTCTTCTTCACATCTTATTATATCAAAAGGACAAAAGGAAAACTACAAACCTTGGTAAACTAAAACTTCTATCCCAACAAAATGAAATCACACAAAATCTAGAAGCACAGGACAATGTGCACATCACTTATTATCGTAGTTTCAGGCACTAAATGTTCTGCTAAAACTAAAAGGACAACTCTTGCTTCTTGTGCATACCCTTTTCTTTAAAAACAACCCTACATAGCTATTTCATTTACAGGACCAGATAGTGTGGCTATTTTTTTGTGGTTTTAAAAACCAAAACCCTCACAGTGTGGTTTTGATTCACTATGTTGTTTGTGGTTGGCTTATCCCCAGCCACAAAAATCACCAATACATTCCAATTATTTTGCATGTGGTTTACAGTTGGTCTAGAACCCTAAGTGAATAAGAAACCTACTACTGTAGTATGTACACACACCGACACTCACAATAGTTCAAGTGGCTTGCTCAAGAAAAACACATATTAAAATGGCTATTCAAACTTCTCTCAAAGACTTTTTCCCCCGAGCACAAAAATACAATGAATATTAAAACAAAGCTTACATCTTGGATAAAATAAACAATTGAGAAAAAACAACAACACATAATTACTACAATCACAAAACAAGCATTTAAACACACACCAAGCAAGTCTCCAGAAAAACAACCTTCATAATTACAATCAACATTCATTGCGTTCCGTATACCTGGCCCCTTTTGACGTAAAACCTCAAGTCAGGACATACCCATGTATTCCGTTTGAACGTCCGGCTTACAGTTACATAACCACTAGTTTTGCCCACAAGCAGCTCACATCACTGTGACAGACATTTGACTTAAGTGTCACAATGTTACAGCCATCATAACATTCAACAACAAAATCTGATTAATGTTATGTGGTAATAATGAATGCCTGTTTCACAAAAGATTCTGCACATTCTTAAGAGTCTGAATTAAAAATAATATAATCTATCATTCTTATCATGTCGTCTACAAATCTTTTCCTGCTAACTGACCAAAAGTTTACTTTGTAAAATCTTATTATAAATGCGCAGAAGGACTTTTTTTCTTTTTTGTTATATTCTTATATGTTTTAATCCACTTTGGGGGGCTACTCTTTATCATGTTTTGACATGATTAAAACTTTTTGATCTGGTTGAGGATGCCATGAAGTAACATATTTATTTGTCCATGCATCTACTTTCTTCTCTTTTTTTTTTAATTGAAGAAAATACTTTATCATGTTTAAAAGACAAATATACAAACATGCAGTATTTGTCATAAAATGTCCAAGTTTTAAAATACGTTTCACAAGACATGTTTTTTAAAGTTCCAAATCATAGTATTATCTTTGATAGACAATGACAACCCTCCCACTGTGAACAGATGAACATCATTCTTGCATCATCATCTTAAAATTGCACGCCATCTTGAATATGAACGATTTTGTATTTTACTTAGAGATCAAATGACAGACTTTAAACGCTGGAAGCCAAGGAACTTCAACCACACTTTCTTTAACTCTCATAGAATGATACTAATAGAGACAATTTAACTCTGAAGCTTACTTCAAAAGAACCTGGTGTTCCGGTAATATGTTCCAGTGATCAAAAAGTGTTATTAAATAATTATGTTGAAATAAATTTTCACAAACTGTTCCAGTTCACAAAAGATCGCATTTTAAGTGTTGTAGCAACTTTCCGCATGTACTCCCAACTGATCTTGTTTCAGTTTTGCCTACATAAATATTTATTTACTCCTGGTAAAGTTTACAACCAAATGTTGTAACAATTTTCCCGAAACTGTTTCTGTTTACAGAGCATGATCTCATTTTAAACATTGTAACAGGTTTCTTGCTTGCATTCCAATTGATGGTGCTTCAGTTTGAGCCGTAAATTTACTCCCGGTCATCGGTGAGCGGCTCCTTTTCCTTGTCGTTGGGCAGCGTGGGCTCGGTCTCCTCGCTGGGCTTGGGCGTGGTTTTGTTCTTGTACAGCTTCCACATCTTGTCCACCAGGTCGGTGACCACCAGGTCCGTGGAGTTCTTGGCGATGACACGCATGACGAACACCCCATCGTCCCTCAGGTACTGCTCGGCGAACTTGGTGCACAGCTTCTTGTCGAAGCCTGTGTGCAGCTCGTTGTTGATCTTGAGGTACTTCTTGATGTAGACGGCCCGGTTGCGCTTGAAGAGAACCCGGTAGAACCAGGCCAACATGTTGAGGCAGGTGAGGAAGGCGACCAGCACCAGCCAGAACCAGATGAAGATGAAGATCTTCTCGTTGAACAAGTTGATGGGCAGCACGCACTGCACGGTCCACGTCTGGATGTTCTGCAGCTGGCGGATGCGGAAGTCGCAGAGGGTGACGCGGGGGAAGCGAGGGGACTCCTTCCAGGCATCCTCCTTGCCCATGTTGGCCAGCACGTCGAAGCCGTACAGGTTGTAGTCCGTGGACAGGAAGGCGTTGAGGAGGAAGAACTGGCTGATCACGTTCACCATGTACAGCACCTGCACACACACACAACAACATTCAGGGTCTTTTAATAAAGTGCTTTACAATTTTCTGCATCTGCATGCGCTATTTTTATATTCACACCCTCATGTATCATAAGGAAGGGAGGAGGGAGGAGGGAAAGGAAGGGCGAGTAAGGGAGAGAAAGAAACAGAGAGAGAGAGAGAGAGAGAGAGAGAGAGAGAGAAGAGAGAGAGAGAGAGAGAGAGAGAGAGAGAGAGAGAGAGAGAGAGAGAGAGAGAGAGAGCTAGAGAGAGAGAGAAAGAGAGAGAGAGAGAGAGAGAAAAACAGAAAAGCAAACAAACAGAATGAACAAATGAGCTTGGTTGAAAAAAGGTTTGTTCACAAATTAGTAATACAGCTGCACAGCTCTACATGTACATATTCATCCTTCTACGAGCTAAGATCCATGACAGCAGACAGCAATTTACCTTGGTGCTGAGGTAGAAGGCCGTGAGGTAGGTGCCGGCCCGCTTGTTGCAGAAGAAGCAGCAGACGCGGGCCAGGGTCTGCTTGGCCCGGACCAGCATGTTCCAGTGGTACTCGCGGTGGGTCTCCAGCCAGCGGTCCATGTAGAGGGCGATGTGCTCGATGGTCTTCTTGCGGTCCTCGGGGGAGCCCAGCTGGGTCTTCTCCGCCATGTCCACCACCTTGTCCAGGTTGATGCCCGAACCCCCGTTGAACAGCCGCCACACGATGTTGGGGAACTTGAACATGAACGCCTGCACATGCAGCAAATTACTTTGTGATGATCTGTTAACCCTTTCACCGCCAGCTATTTTTCAGCCAAAAAATACCATTCACCATAACTGAGTAGAGAAGAAAAAAAGTATCGGCTATATTGGGAATTCCTCTGTGACATGTTAACATTAGGCCAATCCTTACATCCCAAAATTAAGAAAATAGGGTCTTTGGATAACAGGTCCTGATTTGATGCCTTTTAGTGACATGGGCGTTAAACGATTGTGGTGCATAAATGCGACATTGGCGGCTTGGCGGCGAAAGGGTTAAGTGCAGGGGTGCAAGCGGGCAAAATCCCAGTCTTGCATTTGCCCTACTAAGCTTGAAAAACTGAAACTCATTTTGCATAACCTATAACATAAGCCTGAAAATGTTTGTCAAGTGGGAAGGGGGAGCTTATTAATTTTCATTAACACTTCAAACTAATTTTCACAAACAGTGATAGTGTTTATAACTAGTACTCAAAAAACACAACATTAACATTACTATGATACATGGTCAGCCAGAAAGCAGAGCTCTACATAATATACAAGCGCGAAATCGCCATAATTTGTGGCACGCGGTCTATTTTTACCACTCCAATCATGAGTTACCTCCCCTGGCTTTTCAATAATTTTAATCTGTAAACCAGAATGTTATCTCTGCACCATTTCGTAACTTTTTATATCTTTTGGAAAACGTTTAAAACTATGTATCCTACTTATATTCATCAAAAGAAGCACCGCATACTCGTCATGTCTGTTGTAGTGTCTGTATTACGTATGTTTATTATTTTGTACGCTTTTAAAATACATCATTTTAAAGAGCGGCCTCAATTAATTTTGAAGTGTAGCTTATATATACTTGTAGCGGTGCCATAGCCGAAGAGGTTAACCCGAGGCGTGGTTACCGCTACACCTATCTGTATTAATAAAAAATCGGGACTTTACTGGTTTCGTACTGCCTCTGGGCATTGCCTCCAGTATTGTTCCCACCATATTTGTATTTACAAATGTCCCATATGTGTCTGATTCAGACCAAGAGGACGTAAAACACCATTTTCGTCGTGTAGCCTCGATTTGAAGTGAGACATTTTGTCAAAATGCGCGACAATTTTGGACCGACAGACAGACCGACCGACCGACAAAGTGAGTTATAGGTTTGTGGCTTGAGCCACAAACAAAAATAGTCAAAAGTGACTGTGGTTGCTATAAGGAAGGAATGAAGGGAGTAGTTTTTTTCAAGACACATACATAACTGGAAACTAATATCAACGCCTATGATCTTCTAACTATCTAAGCCTGAAATGTAAAACTCCTAATATTCCAAGCCTGAAATGCAAAACATTCCTAAGCCTGAAATGCAAAGCTCCAAACAGTCTCAAGCCTATAATGCAGGCCTGGGCCTGAACACTTTCAGCCCTGTGAGTATGAGACAAAGAAAAAGAAGACAAAAGAAATAAAGAAGAAGAAGAAGAAGAAGAAGAAACAGAAGAAGAAGAAAATGAACCCTCATTGAACAACCGCCTCACGATGCTTGGAAACTTGAACATGAACGCCTGCACATAGAAATGATTCCACACTGGTCTTCTTAAGTCTTAGACGAAGGAGAAGCAGAAGAAGAAAGAGAGGAAAAACAACATAAAAAAGAAGAAGGAAAATAAAGGGAAAAGAAGAAGCAAAGGAAGAAAAGCCCCCTGTTGATCAGCTGCCACACGATGTTGAGGAACTTGAACATGAATGTCTGCACACAGGAATCACTTCACACTGTCTATGTGAGTGATGTTAGAAGAAAAAAAGAAGAAGAAAAAGAAGAAGATTAACTTAAGAAGATGAAGCACAAGCAGCAGGAAAAAAAAAACAAGCAGATGGAGAAAAAGGAGACGCTGACAGTGAAGACAAAGAAGATGATGAATGAATCAATGAGCAAATAAACAAACAAATTTAACCCTTTCACCGCCAGCCATATTTCAGCCAAAAATTGCTATGAGATTTACCTGGGTAGAGAACAAAATCCATCTGAAGTATTGGGGATTCTTCTGTGACATATATAAAATAAGGTCTATCCTTACTTCCCAAAACTAAGACAACAGGGTCTTTGGATAATAGACCCCATTTTGATCCCTTTTAGTGACATAGGTGTTAAATCACTGTGGTGCTAAAATGTGACATTGGCGGTGAAAGGGTTAATGAATATGTGCACTGTCAACAGGAACTAAGGTGAAGGGGACACCAGCTATGGCAGATCTGCAAACTCATGAAATATACAGTGAAAATCGCTTAGCTCAAAACTTAAGGGACTGAAAGTTTATACTGAGATAGCCAAGATTTTGAGTTTAAAAGTGTACAATAGAGACGACCTTTAACTCATTCAAGTCGTTCCGGCCATATATGTCAGGAATTAATAGACAGCTGTCAATTTGATGCATTTGCTTCACGGGAAGTAAATATGTGTGCATACCATACCTTGGTCATTTCTAAACTCGTTTCGCTCCCTTAGCCCACAAGTTTGCCTCTGACTTTGCTTTTGTAGTGGTTTGTTGTGAGGAAACCAATCGGTGTAAAGAGTTTTTCTATATAAAGTCTAATATTTTTTTTAAAAGTCTGATCTACCACTTCCCTATGTCTAAACCTGAAGTAAAAACCTGTAATCTTCTTTCATTTCTCCATTTGTTTATATATGTTTTGTTGGTGTGCATGGCTGAAGTGACTTGTGAGGTTTTTTTAATAATTCAAAATCGTTGCGATGCGAATGAGTTCACCAAAAACAATTTGATTGGCCGTAAAGACATTTGAGAATAAGATACTTCACTTTTTCATTACCTTCAAAATAAATGTTTCGGTCTATTCAATTCAGGCTGTAACTTGAAAACAAGAACTGAGACGATTAAAGACGCCAATGTAGTTAATGACTTTCTGACAGCGACACACTCAGGGCTCCCAATCGTCCCGCAAAACAAGGGGTCCCATGGACTCCTTCACTTACAGTAATAGAGGCTCCTCGAGGCGGGATAGAGGGTCCCAGTGGCATAGCGAATGCTAAAAATATTTTTTCTAGTGCATCCCTGGGACTGCCTGCACATTCTTTTAGAGGGTCCTGTAGAATTTTAGTGCTCCATAGACCCCCAAATGGGGGTCCCGGGGAGCCCTGCACACCCCATCCCCACCCCCGACAACAACAACAAAAAAGGAAGAAAAAAGAGCTGATTAAAGCTGTTGACCTGGAAGAGCAGGATGAGGGGCACCCACTGGTAGTAGGTCAGCTCCTCGTTCTCCCTCTTGATGGTCTCAATGGGGATCTGCTCGTCCATGGCGATGTAGTAGGTGTTCTTGATCCAGCAGTAGCTCTTGGCGTAGTCCACATACGCCCCCGTGAACTGCACGCAGAAATAAAAAGGTAGACTCACTACAACTTGCCTCCATCACACCAGGCAGGCCCCGCCAGCGCAGCAATATCAGCGCTCAGGCAGAATACCGCTGGGGCCTGCCACATTCAGAGACTAAACTGGGGTAACTTTAACACATACACATGGGTGCAACTACACAAAATGAAAAAACCTGAAAGGCCGGGTTCTAGGGATAATGTCCACCTGCAGCTGAAGAAAAATTGATTTATGAAGGTATTTTAGTTTGCTTTTTCCACAATTTATACAAATGCAGACCTGTTTACCCTCTACACAAGTCTGGAGTAGTCTGGATAATTGAAATGAGTAGTTTTGGTGTGAAATGAGTAGTCCTCTTCATTAAACCATCAAACAATATCAACTGAAAATGAGTAATTATTATAGCACTATTTTCAATTTTGAAGAGTAGTAGAGGTCCAAATTGAGTAGAATACCACTCGAAAAGAGTAGAGTAAACAGGTCTGCAAATGCTTATTTTAAAGTGTTTGAAAAATAAAATAGACACACAAAGATCTTGTTTGACAAGTTTCAAAAACAGGAAATTCCTTTTTTAGGTAAAATTCAAAAACAGGAAATCCTTGTATACCAGGAAAAGTTGTACCCATGCTTACAAAGAAGGGCAATGTCTCAGAGAAGTAGGTCTTAAAAGGGAGGGAGTCTTATAAGGGGGTTTCCACTGTATTACTGATCTGGTATAAAGCTTGGCCTCGCCATTTCTCGTTCGATCAAAAGAACTCGCAAACTAATAAACTATTCATTGTTATTGAATCATTTATAAACTTGGATTAACACCCTCCCCTTTAGTCTTCTCCCTTTTAGTGATATGGACCCTGGACCCTGTCATTTACACAGATGGGACAGTGACACCACCTTAGCACACATTAATCCCAGTAGTAACGAAAAAGTTGTCATTTGGTCAAACTTTACACACACACACACACACACACACACACACACACACACACACACACACACACACACACACACCCCCTTCCTTATCAGTCACACAAAAATTGCATGAAAAAAATTTGGGTGGCGCGCCTCTGGCTGCGACATGCTCTCCAGGTGGGGAGCAACCCGAATTTCACAGAGACGCCTCTGTGACTATAAAGTACCTAATATGTAATTTCTCCTCAGCTTTAAAGACCCCCCACGTCATGTGTCACATTCCCTCTAATGCTAGGAAGATTTCTTAAGATTTCTTACCAGCCATAAGAGGGAAAACACGTGAAAACCGTGATATTGACATGTGACGTGGTGGGTCTTTAAACAAAAAATATATCCCCAGAACTGACCTCAGCTGGACACCAGCAGTGGATGGGGTCGCCCACAAACTGGCCAGTGGACACGATGATGGCGAACAGGGCGAAGAGAAACACCGTCCACACATGGTTCAGCCGGTCAATCCAGTCGTCGTTACTGGCCCCTTGGAGCTTCTTCAGCGAGGGGACACCGCCGATCACGGACCCTATAGACCTGCGACATTCACAAACAGTTTCGATAAAAGAATATTGTCTTGTTGTAACATGCATTATGGAAGAAGAGAACCTTCTTTGCAAGGGGAAAAAAAAAAAAAAAAAAACAAAAACAAAAACAGTATTGATAATTAATTAATGTCAACAGCTACCAAAAACATCATAAGGTTTAAAGACAGGGCTCCCAGGGACCCCCATTTGGGGGTCTATGAAGTACTAGAATTCTAAGGGACCCTCTAATAGAATGTGCAGGGGGTCCCAGGGATGCGCTATAAAAATTCTTTTTAGCATTCACAATGTCATAGGGACCCTCTATCCCTCCTCTAGGACCCTCTATGCTGTAAGTGAAGGAGTCCCTTGGACCCCTTGTTTTGCGGGACGATTGGGAGCCCTGAAAGAGGTGAAAACAAAAACTACCGTTCAGCAGACTACTTCTAAAGCAAACATAGAGTATCACTAGAAAGAAAGGTTATGTAGCATTGTGCCCCCGCTCTGTGTCCTCATCTCTGTGTCACCAATTTCAATTATTTGTCCCCATCTCTATGTGTTCCCGTCTTTCATCTCTCCGTCTCTTTGTTTATCATAACCCTGACATTATCCCTAACCCAATTGCTAACCGTAACTCCTAACCCTAATTCGCGGGACACATCGAGACGGGGGGACATAGAGACAGGGACATATAGAGGTAGAGACATACAGACGGGGACACATAGAAACTAGGACATATAGAGGCAGGAACGTATTGAGACGGGGATACATAGAGATGGGGGCACATCGCACTGATCCTGAAAGAAAAGAAGCTAAAGTTCAGATAAACTTCCATTATAATCTATCTTTCTCTAAATAATAATTATAATTTAAGACATAATTTTCCGTCATAATCAATGTCTTTGAGCAGATATTATTATTTTGTTATTTAACCTTTTTTTTTTAATAAATGGAATGAATGGCCTTGGGTTTACTTATTTG
>JAGGCT020000667.1:0-25000 GCA_017654935.2 Phymorhynchus buccinoides | reverse complement strand
CCATCACATCCAAATGTCTGAGATTTCCGTCAGCTAGCTTTTTGAGGGGTGGTGGTGGGGGGGGGGGGGGGGGGGGGGGGGGTGGGGGGGGGGGGGGGGGGGGGGGGGGTGGCTTCTCTAAAGACCCACTGTTGTCCAGCTCTCCATAGATTTTCTTTTCATATTCCCGTCTTGTCAAACTTGTACTTCCCCCGTACTTTGTGGTAGAAGTGGAGGAAGAAGAAGAGGAGGTTGTCGTACTCGTTCAGGTAGGACACCCCCAGCACCTCCTCGTGGTACTCCTGCACAAAGTAGTAGATGGCCTCGATGGTGGACAGGTGCGTGCTGGGCAGGTTTTCCTGGCACCGCCAGAACTGAGTGTTGTGGCCCTTGATTTCCACACGACGCAGATCTGCACACCGAAAACACAACAAACGAAACAACTTGTAGAGTTATGGCCCTTGACTTCCACATGACGCAGATCTGCACACCGAAAACACAACAAACGAAACAACTTGTAGTTTTTAGTGTTACGGCCCTTGATTTCCATATGACGCAGATCTGCACACCGAAAACAAAACAAATGAAACAACTTGTAGAGCTATGGACTTGACTTCCACATGACGCAGATCTGCACACCGAAAACACAACAAACGAAACAACTTGTAGTTTTTAGTGTTACGGCCCTTGATTTCCATATGACGCAGATCTGCACACCGAAAACAAAACAAATGAAACAACTTGTAGAGCTATGGACTTGACTTCCACATGACGCAGATCTGCACACCGAAAACACAACAAACGAAACAACTTGTAGTTTTTAGTGTTACAGCCCTTTATTTCCAGATGACGCAGATCTGCGCACCGAAAACACACCAAACGAAACAACTTGTAGTCTTTAGTGACAAGGCCCTTTAATTCCACATGACGCAGATCTGCACACAGAAAACACAACAAGCTAAACTTGTAGAGTTATGGCCCTTGACCTCCACATGACGCAGATCTGCACACTCAAACAAAACAACTTGATGAGTTATGGCCCTTGACTTCCACATGTCGCAGATCTGCACACCAAAAACACAAACAAAACAACTTGTAGTCTTTAATGACACGGACCTTTATTTCCACACGACGCAGATCTGCACACCGAAAACACAACAAACAAAACAACTTGTAGTCTTTAATGACACGGACCTTTATTTCCACACGACGCTGATCAGCACATCGAAAACACAACAAGGCAACTTGTAGAGTTATGGCCCTTGACTTCCACATGTCGCAGATCTGCACACCAAAAACACAAACAAAACAACTTGTAGTCTTTAATGACACGGACCTTTATTTCCACACGACGCTGATCAGCACATCGAAAACACAACAAACGAAGCAACTTGCAGTCTTTAGTGTTACGGCCCTTGATTTCCACATGACACAGATCTGCACACCGAAAACACAACAAGCTAAACAACTTGTAGAGTTATGGCCCTTGACTTCCACATGACGCAGATCTGCACACTAAAAACAAAACAACTTGATGAGTTATGGCCCTTGACTTCCACATGACGCAGATCTGCACACTGAAAACAACAACAACAAAACTTGTAGTTATGGCCCTTGATTTACACAAAACGGAGATCTGCACACCGAAAACACAACCAAAAAAAACCAACAAACTTTGTAGTTTATAGTGTTGCTGCCCTTAATTTCCATATGACGCAGTTCTGCACACCGAAAACACAACAAACAAAACAACTTGTAGTCTTTAGTGTTGCTGCCCTTAATTTCCATATGACGCAGATCTGCACACCGAAAACACAACAAACAAAACAACTTGTAGTGTTATGGCCCTTGATTTACACACGACGGAGATCTGCGCACCGAAAACACAACAAAAACTGGTAGTCTGTGTAGTGTTGAGGCCCTTGATTTCCACACGATGCATATCTGCACATCGGAAACACAACAAACAAAACCAATTGTAGTCTTTAGTGTTGCAGCCCTTGATTTCCACATATACGACGCAGATCTGCACACCGAAAACACAACAAACAAAACAACTTGTAGTGTTATGGCCCTTGATTTCCACGCGACGGATATTTGCACACCGAAAACACAACAAACAAAACAACTTGTGCTGTTATGGCCCTTGATTTACACACGACAGTGATCTGCACACCGAAATGACAACACACATAAAATCCTTGGTAAAGGTCAAGATATGCCGCCCCCCCCTCCCCCCCTACATTTCTCGGTTAATTGTATTTTTCCGTTTTTGCCTTTCTTACCATACATAAAGCTGTATTTTAGGAACATTTTTAGCTAATAACCTTTTTGGAATACTAACCCTATCCCTAACCTTAACCCTACCCCTACCCTATAAGACGGAAAAACGCAACGAACCACAACTGTGACAAATCGCGGTGTACTGCAGTACATAGTGGGGGGTAGGGTTAGGTTTAGGGCTAGGGTTAGGGAAAGGGTTAGTATTCCAAAAAGGTTATTAGCTAAACATGTTCCTAAAATACAGCTTTATGTATGGTAAGAAAGGCAAAAACGGAAAAATACAATTAACCGAGAAATGCAGGGGGGGTGGCACATCTTTACCTTTGCCAAATCCTTTGTCAGAAATCAAAGGAAGGAAAAGTGACCTGAGACATTACTCCAAAAAAAAATCCACTGGTATACATAAGTCGACAGAAGAAAAAAAGGATTTGTGGTTGTTCCGTGTGTCAAGACATTATTCAAAGGTCTCAACACAATCTTTAGTAAAAACTATTCCAAGTTTTGTCATGGAAAGTTCTCAAACACTGTAACCATTCTAATCACTTTAAATTCTATTTATCTTCATGGTTTTTAAAAATTATATATTTTTTTAACCCTTTCACCGCCAACCATATTTCAGCCAAAAATGTCCATTACATTTATTTGGGTAGAGAACAGAATCCAGTCTGCAGTATTGGGGATTCTTCTGTGACATATACAAAATAAGTTCTATCCTTTCTTCCCAAAACTAAGACAACAGGGTCTTTGGATAATAGACCCCAATGTGATGCCTTTTAGTAACATGGGTGTAATATCACTGTGGTGCTAAAATGCGACTTTGGCGGTGAAAGGGTTAAAGGCTAACATATTTAAAGCATATCAAAGATTGCCAATCCCCATTTCATACATTTCTTTTTTTCTACACAGATGATATACTTCCAACTGATTACAGTAAAACAGTAGCTGGAGAAACCATCCGATACCTTTCAATCGCTCGTCTGACAGCACCGTCTTGGTCTGGTTCCAGGGACAGTCTATGAAAATGGCCCGCTCAAAGGGAGGGTTTACCACTATCATGGGTTTCATCTCGCGATTTGAATCCTGTGAGTCAACTGTCTCTTTCTCTGTTCACACAACAACAAAAATACAGACACAACAAATATAGATTCTATTCTGAACATCAGGTTCAGGTAATATACTGCTGCACAACATATTGAAATTACTATGTGCAGTAGTTCACTAGATATTGAGTGCACACACACACACACACACACACACACACAGACACAGACACACACACACACACACACACATACACACACACACACACACACACACACACACACTCTCGCACACACAAAATAATAGTCTAGCACTTTGGTTACAGAGAACTAAAAAAGCAACAAAAATGTATTAATACTATTATATATGTCGTATAGAATGTTGACCCGCATAGAATGTATACATTCCCAATCAATCAATCAATCAAATCAATTTATTGTCTCCACAAGAAGAAATTTGTTGCCCAGCTTGCGCATAAAATACAGAATGAATAATAAAAACATTTAATTAACTGGTCAGTTACACAACATACATATTGAAGAAGACAATTTTACACAAACAAGGGCACAAGTAGATACCATGGAAACAATTAAAGTTAACAGGAGCCCCCCCCCCCCACTATTTAGATAAAAGTACTAGTTAAGTAAACAGGCATAGAAACAGTTTTAGATAAAACCTAAGGAACTAAGGTCAATACAGCATTAAAAGAGGGGTGTAAATCAAATATTTATCCTAAAAACATGCATTATAATAAGGACAAAGTAACTGCATGTCATACAAGTATGCAATCATACAAATATTCTGCTAAAAACATAATTATAATGACAATGTAATACCACAAACTGAAGTCTTCAGAGCACAGACACACACACACACACACACACACACACACTCTCTCTCTCTCTCTCTCTCTCTCTCTCTCTCTCTCTCACACACACACACACACACACACACACACACACACACACACACACACACACACACACACACACACACACACACACACACACACACACACACACACACACACACACACACACACACACACAAACACACACACACAGTGTAAAAGCATTTTCCCAGAATAACATGTACTTATAGTACTACAATAATATCACAAACTGAAGTCTTCAGGAACACATGGACCACATACGCCCCCCCCCCCCCCCCCCCACACACACACACACACACACCTGAGCATCAGAGCAATAACAAATACATAAGAAAGAAAGAAAGAGAGAAAGCAACTAAAAAGAACAAAGGAAAATCAATTGAATAATATACATCATCATTGTCTATACATTACATGCACGCGCACACACACACACATGCATGTACACACTCACACGCATACATGCACGCACACACACACATGCAATGATGCATGCACACACATACACACACATACACACACACACACACACACACACACACACACACACACACACACACACACACACACACACACACACACAGAGCTGCCAATGTTGTTGTTCAGGCAAAGGTCTACAGGCTAGTCAGTTCACATATGGTATATTCCAGCTGTGCATGCTGGGGTTGGGGAAACTAGTATCCTGCAATCCCACCTTGCTGAGCGGCAAAGTCCTGATTGTGGAAGAGCTGCACTGGATGCAGGTAGGTGAGGCCCCCTGCAGACTGCATGCCCCCGCTGGGCCCCGGCTGGGGGAAGTAAGCGTTGGTCCAGATGGTCTGCAGGTCGATGAGCGTGGAGGACCCTGACATGTCCGTGTAGCCGCTGGTCCCCGCCCCGGACACCTGGTCAGGGCGCGGCGTGTGCAGGCCACTCTCCATGGGGGTTGGGGCGGTGCTGGTGTCCATGCCGGTGTCAGGGTCGGCGGATGGAGCCGGAGCCGAGTTGGACACCGCTATGATTGTAGCAGTGCTGGAGCCGGTGGCTCGCACCAGCTCCTTTATGGTGCTGGCTTCTGTGCCAGGGTACACCAACACCACCTGGGCAAAGTGCATTGTGTGGTGGGTGATGTGAGCAGCCTTGGACTGACTGGCAAAATACAACAGCTTAGGCTTCAGCTTAACTCACTCTAGTGCTAGGCTTGATCAATTGTATGGCAGAACAATGCAACAAACCAGCACCTGTACCAATGAATCGCATTGGCGGTTTGCTTTGGGGTTTGTTTTTTGTTTTTTAAGTTGTACTGGTTCTCTCACAGGCAGGAAGGGCACGTCTAAGGTTAAACAGTGAGAGTATGAAGGGCTAGAATTTAACCCTTTCACCGCCAGCCACATTTCAGCCAAAAATGGGTAGAGAACAAAATCCATCTGCAGTATTGGGGATTGTTCTGTGGAATAGATAAAATAAGGTCTATCCTTACTTTACAAAACTAAGACAATAAGGTCTTTGGATGCCTTTTTGTATGCCTTATAGTAACAAAGAAGTTAAATCATTGTGGTGCTAAAATGCGACTTTGGCAGTGAAAGAGTTAATGAAGAGAACCATCACATCAACTTTCCTCAAATTTCAGAAAGTGCAAGTAAGCTGGTTTCCCATTAAAGATCTAGAACTGTTACTGGACAGTCAAAGCTTTAACTAAAATGCAGATCAGAGCACACTGACAGGCTTGACTATTGCTAGCTCCCGCAGGAACAGACAGATGATACCCAAAATCTCTGCACAATAAAATATTACTGCTTTGATAATTTTTGGTCGTTGCAACTAAGCAACCAACCATTATCTTTCTGACTATATTGAACTTGTAAACATACAATTTTTAATCCAAATCAAACAAAAAACACAAACGTTTGACAATTTCATGAACAAAATAAAATTTGCTCTCATCATTTCCACCAAAAAAACTTCAAGCACAATTAACCTCTGCGTGTTAAATGCACACTACACATGCATGCCAGTTGATCCTCACACTGTTTTCCAGAACGCGTTTTTTCATTTCTTTATTTTACCTTTTCCTTGTCGTAGTCAGGTATGTAGGGAAAGGTGTAGACACTGACGTCATCTGGAGCCAGGAGCACCGCCTGTGGACACGTACTTCTCCCATCCACCTCTGTCTGATGCTTGATGATGTCGATCTTCACAGGAAGCTGCAACAACGCCATGCCTATAATCTACACTGATTGCTCTGTAATCAGCTACCTTGGTTCATTTTGTTGCTTTTCTTCTTCTGCTTCTTCGATCGCTCAGACAGTTTTTCTTCATTGAAGACAATAAAGACATTTGAATTGAATTGAATTTGATGTCATATGAGTGTAGATGCGTCATGCTGTCATCATGCACCTTACTACGAAACAGTTGAGTTAGGCCCAGCATGTCGTCTTCAGCTGGAAAAAATTCTTTGTATTTCTAGAACAAATGCAGGAGAATGGACCAGGAACACAGAAACATAGCAGATGACAGTAAGCAAAGCGAAAAACAAGAGTAAAAAAGAGTGACAGATTAGAGGAAATTACAAGCACAGAATTTCCAGGAGGGGGAAACTATTTATATGAAAGACCCCCGGTATCCCCACGTGGGGGGGGAGGAGGGGGGGGGTTGCTTTAGAAGCCTATCACTTCACTGCAATTATTTTTCCTAATTATTTTTACCCCCAATTTTAAATTTGCTTATTATCAATATCAATAACAGTAACACTGGTTCGTGTTAAGACCCCTCTATGTGTGTCTTTCATTTAACGTCTATCCACTTCTTGTGATATTAAACGTAATTATGTCATTATAAAGTTGGCAAAGGCATCTTGAAACATTCAGTTTTTACTCATTTTAGAGCTTAACAATAAAATGAAAGGATGGATCGATACATACCTTGACCTTGGGCAGTCTGTTCACGATATGAGGGTTCGGTGAGCAGCAAATATAACAGAAGTACTTCCGTGACTTGTTGCACTTCTTACATTTGTGTCGAAAGTCTGTGACATCCAGAAAGGTACTGTCAGCAATTTCCAAGTCAGGGAATGGATTATCTACCATCTGAAAAAACAAAACAAACAAAAAACAATAGACATACATATATAAAAATACTTATAGACAGTTAATTGTGATTTATTATACGCATTAAAACTGATTTAACTACTAAATGCCAGTAAATTTGTAAACTGTTATTGTATTAGCCCATTTACTGACAGATTTCTTTTTTTTAATACCTAAAAAAAAATTGGTCACATATATAAAAGAGAACCTTTAAAGTCAGTCTGGCAAAATGATCTGGGGATATAACCCTCCTGAATGCATAACAGCAAAAAAGCTATATCACAGTTATTCCCCTTCATCGGACATCATCAGTCATTCAGTGGCATCATCAAGACTGTACCTAATACGTTATATGGCAGTCAAGGGATTAAATTATTATACAAACAACGTAAACCATAAAACCTCTTAAAATACAATCATCTCAATAGACACATACACCATACAATTACATACAAGATTACAACTCCGTGATTCATTCAATTAAATTTTGACTATCTAGCTTGTAATTGTATATAACTACATTTCAAAGGACAGTTTGGTTCTATTGAATGAATCACAGATTTTTTACATTAATGTGGCGGTACCATAGCCGATGAGGTTTATCCGAGGCGTGGTTACCGTTACACCTATCAATAATATTAAAAACTCGGGACTTTATTGGTGTTGCACTGCCTACGGGCATTGCAGCCAGTATTGTTCCCACCATCTTTGTATTTACAAATGTCCCATATGTGTCTATGACCGATAGGACGTAAAACACCACTTTCACCACTCAATTAGATTTTGTCCAAGCTATTTCAAAATTGCATAACAGATGATTTATAAATTTCACAAGTTCACAAATATTTATTATTGTCTTCAACAAAAGAAGCAACTGACAGCTTTTACAATAGAATAAAAAGCAATTGTTTCCAGATTATCATAAAAATATATTTATTCTTCTTCTTAAAGACCCAGTGACACACTACGATTAAGTCCCTTGGTTTTCTGGGTTGCTGTGACCCACGTGCGAATTTCCCCACATTCAAATTGAGGCTGCTCTTTAAACTGATGTGTCGGTTTCAATTTGGGGCCATTTATATGGGAGTCAGACTTGGTCAAAACAAGATTTCTTTCCAGTTATAAGAGGGAAAACACCTGAAACCTGTGATTTTGACATGTGATCTGGTGGATCTTTAAATCGCTTCTTCTTCAAGTTCAATTGACAGTTTCCTGTCAATTATGAGCGCAGATGTGTCATGCTGCCATTAAGCGCCTAACTAAAAATAATAGGCCCAGCAAGTCCGACTTCGGCTGGGGGAAATCTTTTAGAATTTTTTTTTTTTTTTAAAGGCAGGAGAATGGACCGGTAACGGGTAAGGCAGAAAGATAGTAGATGATTTAAGCAAAGGGAAAAGGCAGTCAAAGAGAGTGACAGATTAGAGGAAGATACAATTACAAGCACAGAACTTCTAGAAAGTGGAGGAACTAATCATACAAAAGACCCCCCGGTATTCCCATGGGGGGATTTATTCATTGAAACTGAACTGTGTCTATAATCATTAACTTGTGACGACCATATTTTACGAACTATAAGGCGATACTTTTTTCATAGCCTGAGACCCCTGCACCTTATAATATGACTGATAATATATATAGTAAGAAACTATAATAACAAAATCTGAATTTTGTGTCCAATCTGGAGGGTGCGCCTTGTAGTCCGTAAAATACGGTATATACATCACTGGCAGTCTTACCCTCTCAGCTATAAGTCTTTCAGATTTGATTTCGCGTCGAGCTCCTTCAAGCTTCCTCAATGTGGCTGTGGAGATCCCAGTTGCAGCAGCTGCACGCTTCTGGTAGCTATGGAATGGCAGCAGAGTCTGCCCCAGGTCTGCTTCTCGCTTGAAGTATTCAGCAACATTCAAAGCTATTTCACGCGCCTGTGCATCAAGAGTTTTTCCCTTTTTGCCCAGTAGTGAGACAGCTGAAATCAACACGAAAAGCAAATAATGAATAGTTAAACAAGAACTATACATTTACAAATTGATTTGTTTTCCCCATTGATCTAATGCCCACTTTTAGTTTTGCTATACTTTTAGTTTTATTGCACTGTTTTCTGGTTAGTTCAAATAGTTGGCGCTGTTTAAGTTTAAATTTAAGACTAAAAATGTAAGAATCCATCTGCCCCCCCAAAAAGGGGGGTCAGTCTAAGCGCCCAATCGCATGAACTTGTTTATATTACTAAATCAAATGAATATGAAACATGTAATGTATATTGCACACACTACATTTCTTGTCCCAAAGCAAACACAGCTAGTGAGTGTGTCACTGTGTGTGTATAAGATCTACTATCAGAATGTGTGACAGAATCACTTGAGTCAGCAGGACCATTGCCAGTGTACCTTTCTGAGTTTACCCCTGATCTGAGTTTGTCTCATGCTCATGGCTACTGCATATTTGAACTCTCAAATTGAGATTACTCCCTTACTTTCTTACTGTTTGAAGTATTTATTTCTCTCTCTCTCTCTCTCTCTCTCTCTCTCTCTCTCTCTCTCTCTCTCTCTCTCTCTCTCTCTCTCTCTGTCTCTCTCTCTCTCTCTGTTTCTCTGTCGAAATTCGAACTGAGTGATGACTAATTGAGATTGGAGGAAGTGAAATGATTGATTTGCACATGTATGCACAGTAGCCTTTAAGTGAGAGAAACTCAAATCAGGGGTAAATTCAGATTGTCACACCGGCGCAACATATGGCAAGAAATAGCACACAAACTATGCTAATTGTGTGTGTGTGTGTGTGTGTGTGTGTGTGTGTGTGTGTGTGTGTGTGTGTGTGTGGCACTGTGAGTGTGTGTGTTTGCTCACAAACAAAGCTTGCACCCGATACTAACAAATTTAAAAACCTGGACAAAGACCCAAACCTTAGTAAATAAAAATACTAATATTAGTAATAAGATTGATAGTCTACTAAAACCGTTACAACTGTGCCAACTGAAAAAACAAAATCCCAATCAAGAGAAAGGATGCTTGTGTGTGTGTGTGTGTGTGTGTGTGTCACTGTGTGTGTGTGTGATTATGTCACTATATGTGTGTGTGTGATTGTCAGTGTCTGTCAAGTGTCATTATGTGTGTGTGTGTGTGTGTGTGTGTGTGTGTGTGTGTGTGTGTGTGTGTGTGTCTGTGTGCGCGCATGTACATGTATACATTACCTGAAAAGCAACTTTGTCGTAAGATTGTCATTTTACTAAAAAAAACGCACCATCTAGATGATCTACGAACGCCTTCAACTTCAAAAATCTACTTGACAAAAATGAAAATTTTAGTGAAATGTTTTATGATTATGATGATTGAAATTGCAATCATAGTTAGATTGCAAATGCATGCAAATGCAACATAATTAAAGAAGAAAAATTATGGACGGGTTGTTTTATATATAAGACGCGAGGCTTTGGCAGAAGCCAGTCCCTAGTACACAGTAGTACTACTACTACTACTAAACCCAAACCAGTTTTACTTACATCCTTCACTGGGCTTCTTGGGCTTTGCTTTAGCCAGTTTCGGTTTCACGCTCTTCTTTTTCTTGACTTTCAATTTCACGTCGGGTTTCTTTTTCTGGCCCGATGCATCAGATTTCTTCTTCCGAGCTTTCTTTGATTTGCTCACTCCCAGTTCCATAGTGTCCTCTGCATTTGAAAGTGCAATCGTTTGTATCTGTACAGGGGCCTGTGCCTGAGACATTACTGACAGATCGATTTGTTGAACTATTGGTTGATGGAGCTGAAGGGGTGGCTGAAGAAGCTGAGCAACAATGGCAGAGTTAGTGTGGTTTATTGCTTGCTGTACTTGCGTGGATTGCTGGCTTGGCATTGTCACAATTGTGTTTGGCACTACTGGGTGTGCTTCTGAAGTAGGAAAAGATGCTCTGTTCGCGGAGATGTTGATTTCCACCGTGTTGGTTGTATTTGAGGTACTTGCATTATTCACATTGACATTGTTAATGTTATCCACCATCCCCATCATTATCATGGGTTCTATTCCTGTCTGAATCTGATGCACCGACATGTTGAGATATTTAGCATGCTCAGTGTGCCCTTTGTTTGGTTGCCACTGAAGCCTCTATCTGGAGTGGGGTTAAAAAAAAGAACGAACGTGAAAACAAACTTTGAACACCGACTATCAAAATATCCTATCGTGTTTTATGGACACAAATGCTTTCCGCCATGAAACTCACAATTATTTCCCTTGCAACAAAAAAGTTGTTGGGCTTTGCCTTCTCTTGAATGCTTGCCGGTGCAAGATCACAAACACTACCCTACCTCAGATTAGCCCCAGTCCGATTCGGTCCGGTCATAGTTATGTCTTGCTTCGTCAGTCAAGATTGGGATTTGGTTTTTCTTTTTTCTTTTAGTCTTTCGGGTCAGAGTCCAAATGCCTTTCTCAATGTTACACCTATGTGTTATCTGATCAGCTTTATGCTTTTGTGTGCATGTCAAGCAATTTTTTTATTTTTTTTACTTTAAAGACAATAAAAGAATTGTGAATTATAGGAATTGTGAAAAAGCTCACTGCAATGCTTCCCACAGAGAAAGTCAATCACAGTAACTTAGCAAGCCCTATTACGCTGCATATGTTTGCCTCTAAATTCTTACCAATCAACTGTGTGACTCATCAAATACAAATTAAGTTGGTGATGTCAGCATTTAATCAAGTAGGCCTGTGAAATGTGCACACATAAATCTTTATTTTTCAACGTCAGATCCTCCCCTCCCTTCCCCATGCAGTCTGCAGAAATACAGACTGTCTTGAATGAGTTGTTTTCCCTTCCAAATGCTCTCTCTATCTCTCTTAAAATGGGAGTGCTTTTATATGGCTTGTTATGTTTCTTTAAACTGTAATGCATGCCTTGCAATTATAACAAAAATACAAGGGCCACTAGTTAGGACTGTGTCTGCTTCTCCATGTGTCGATTAGCTTATTAAATATAATGTGTACTTCCTACTGGCCGCAGCCAAAACAACTGAACTGATTGAAGTTAAATCCAAACAAGATGTGTCAGTTCCCATGAACAGTCCTCTTAATTTTGAAAAACATTGATTAATTGTTAACAAAAATGATGCTTTTGCTAGCTCACAGACTTGCTTTACCTGCAGAAAGAACATTATTCATTTACCTTGTGGCCAAAACAAGAGCCTGCATGTGTATTTCCCAGTCAGTGTGTTAGAGCTTTACCAGGAGTGTGTGTACATGCAATTTTCCATTTTCTTTATTTCTGTACTCCCAGTTCTCTAGAACAGAAGGACATTGCAATGGGAACAAGGGCCTGTGCACTTCTGTGTGTGTGTGTGTGTTACAGTGTTGCAATGTATTGTATTGTACAACGCTCTAGTCACAAAATTCGGGCTGCTTGTGCAGCGCCACATCCTTTACTTTTTTTGTGTGCTGTTCATTAATATGTGACAGAACAGAGGGGGGAGGTAAAGCTTGTTGCCACAGGGTTCTCTAACATGTGTGAAGTGCATGGGCACACTGGGCCTCAGTTGTTTTTATATATTTTTAAGTGTTTGTGAAGATCATGTTTTACATCCGCGACTGCAAGCAAAATCCATCCATCCATCCATGAGACAAAATCCATCAACCAACCAATTTTTGGGTAAATTGTTATCCGAAGAGTGTGAGTGAGTGTGTGTGTGTGTGTGTGTGTGTGTGTGTGTGTGTGTGTGGTGTGATGCAGTGTGGTGCTGTGCTGTGTGTGTGGTGCAGTGCTGTGCTGTGGTGTGTGTGTGTGTGCCGATCTTAATATTATTACCATATTTGGCAGAATGGTCCCTGGGCCTATGACTTGAGTATAATATCCGCTATGTCAGTCTCAGTAAAGAGCAAGCCATATTCAGATACTCCCAGTGAGTCTGACTTTTTATGTAAATAATAAATATTGTTAAAGTATACAGAATCAATTCATACTGAGTCATACATACTGAGTGACACACACTTGCTTGGCAATCAAAGTTTAATTCTTGATCCTTTTATATACATGGACTGACAGAGTAAAAATAATTGCCATAAACAATGGTAAGATTGCATGGTGATTCCTCAAAGGCCTTGGTTTTGATTTCCATCACCTATATCCGTGCATGAGACAACCACACATAAGCAGCAAAGTATGATTGTTAACAAAAGCAAAGAATAATCTACAATTCCAAAAATGTCCAGTGAAAAAGGCATACTGTTGTTATTTTTATGCATTCTACACATACCCCAACTATGAAATCGAACTTCAAAACATGTCGATGTTAATTTCATCTTTTTAAAAAATTATCTGGAATGGAAGAGCCAACATACAATCTAAAAAAGGTATCTTTTATACAGATTTTTTTTCCGTACAAAGAGATATCTTTTTTCTTTTTTTAACCCTTTCACCGCCAATGTCGCATTTTAGCACCACAATGGTTTACCACCCATGTCACTAAAAGGCATCGAGTCAGGGCCTGTTATCCGAAGACCCTATTTTCTTAAATTTGGGAGGTAAGGATAGGCCTAATGTTATACACGTCACAGAGGAATTTGCAATATTGCAGATTTTTGTTTAATGCCAATGATATTCTTTGGCTGAAAAATGGCTGGCGGCGAAAGGGTTAAAGTCAAACTTTAATGACCAAAAAATTCTATTAAAATTCTGTTTTCTGTTTACGAAATCTTTATATTTTAAAGAATCAAAATCTCAATAAATGCAAAATTTCGTTATTGCTTATGTCTGGGGGGGGGGGGGGGGGGGGGGGGGTTGTCTTTCACACATTGACACTTTATTTGTAAAGGTGAAACCTATAGGAAAACACAACACAAAGAGTAACATTCAATGAATACTTGCTTTGTAACTTCAGAGTCAAAAGCGTAACTACCTCTTTTAACTACCTCACAGTCAATGAGATGACCATTCTGAACTGAATCTATACTTAAACAAGAATAATTCTTAACCTGTATTAATGATCAGAATATTATAACACTACAAATGACTGATGTTTTTTTTTCTGAGGATGAACATTATTTATAGGAAATTTCTAATATTTTTTACATCTGTCATAGCTCAACCAACTAGAGACTCGTAATCAAGCTAAATGAATGTCACCACATACGAATCAGAGGCCCAAGAGTCACAACTCACAGCAGGGCTCCCAGGGACCCTCATTTGGGGGTCTATGAAGTACTATGCATAAGCAAATAGGACCCCCTAAGAAAAAGTGTAGGGGGTCCCAGGGATGCATTACACAAAAAATGGGCAAAATAACAAATCATGGTCTTGGCATTCCAAGTTAAGAACCTCCAATCAAAGACCTTTCACGGTCCATTCTTTTCACTTCTTCTAGGCCTAATTCATTGAACTGATTCTCTCATATTTTTCATAATCTATGCTCTCTCCCCAAATGTCATTGACCAATTCTTTCCTACCCTCTGTGACAGTGTGTGCATGTCTGACTAAGGATTTAGACATTCTGAAAACTTCTGTCAAGCAACTCAAGCTCGCCACATGCACCTGGCTGTAATGTTATGGTGCTTTTTTTTATATATTTGTGACGCAATGGGGTCCCTCTATCCCTATAACCTAAGCGAAAGGGTCCCTAGGACCCCTTGTCTTGCAGGACGATCGGGAGCCCTGTCACAGTCACATTTATACAGGGAAATCACACATCAGAAAGAGATATCTCAATATCTTCATAAAAAACAAAAGTTCTTTTTACACTTCTCTCATTAATAATAATAATAATAATACTGAACATTTATATAGCGCTTTACTCCCTTTGCAGGGAGCTCAAAGCGCTTTACATAGACAATAAAACACAAATAAGTCATTATACACATAAGACTCACTACAATCAAATCAAATATGCATAAAATAATATTATTTAAACAAAGCCCTGTTCATAACCACATTTGAAACAATATTACAATATTATAAAAAAAGAAACAAAATTGCAAGGGAAATCAAAGTTCATGAGCTACGTTATTGCGCAAACACACACACTAATAGAGAAGCACACAGTCACACATCACGCATGCGCACGCACACGTGTGTATAATAATCAATGGGCACACACACACACACACACGCGCGCACACACACACACACACACACACGCCACGCATGCGCATGCACGCACACACCGATCCCATTTCAACCACCCCCACCTGCACGCAAGCACATATATCCATGATTTCAGGTTCTGAAACAGAAGCATGTGGATTTAAGGTAAGATGTGAGCGGTTAGTGGCATGAAGCATCAAAGAGATGAGTTTTCAAAGAAGTCTTGAAAGACTGAACTGTGGAAGAATGGTGAACACTGTGTGGTAAGCCATTCCAGACTGAAGGAGCAGTGTGAAAAAGAGGATTCTCTAAAGGATTTTGTTTTAACACGAGGAGTAGAAAGCAGGCGTGAATCGGAAGAAGATCTGAGCTGGCGTGCAGGGGTGTAAGTTTGAATGATATCGATAAGATATTGAGGGGCAGTGCCATTGACAGAGTTGAAGGTGAGGCATGCAACTTTGTATTGAATGCGAGCGGAAATAGGAAGCCAGAGAAGAGTGTGGAGTAGTGGGGCAATGTGTACTTTCCTTTTAGTTTCATTAAATTGATTAATCATATAAGTACTCATAGCAGATTAAAATAAGGCAGACTTTCTCTTAATTTATCAATCCAAAAAAAGATTTGAGAAGAAAACAACAAATAAATAGCCACCAAAAAAAACCCCAAAAATTATTATAAGTCGACACATGCTTAAGTCAACTTTTGCGTAAGTCGACAGATTTATCATTTCCCGGCCAAAAGTGCTCTTTAAAAGACTTTGATAACAACGGATATCTCGACAACGTATAACTCGACGTTCGTCTATGTCGACGAGATTTTTTCTAAACGTCAAACGGATAAGTCGACTTCCTGACTTTTGTTTTTTCCCCCTGACTTCCTGACTTAAGTCACACCAGTCTTGTTCTATTTTGATCTGTCTCTTTTTTAATGTGTGCACGCGCGTGCCATGAATGTGTGTGTGTGTGTGTGTATGTGTGTGTGTGTACGCGTGTGTGTACGCGCACATGTGTGTGTGTGTGTGTGTGTGCGTGTGCGTGTGCGTGTGCATGTGCGTGTACGTGAGCGTGTATGTGACGTTTGCAATTATGCTTCACAGCTTTATTGTCGTGTGACGTCAACAATTTCCGGTGGGAGAAAATAGGGACGTTCGCGTACCGTAAAATACCGAGTTTAAGCCCCCACCCCCACCATCCTTTGCACAGTTTAAGGCCCCAAAAAGGGGGTGGGCTTACACACGGTATTTGCCCTTGTGCTCGAAACATAATTGTAAAAGGAAAGATACACAGCCTGTTACAGGGTGCTGCGGATTTTTTTTTTACCCTAAAGGGCCTGCTACACTACATGTTACATCCCCAATGCCCGGTGAATCCGTTCACGCAGGCACGTGCGCGCGCACACACACACACGCACGCACGTCACAGTAGAAATGGGAATCCAGTAGGATTCAGAATCCTACAAGTACAAATCGGAATTCTGATTTCTACTAGTACAAATCGGTACTGGCAGCCAGTAGAAAATGGAATCCAGTACACATTAGAATCAACATATTGTTTCAGTTGTAAGAGAAGAAAGACAAAACAAAGGGATTAGGTTGTACTGTCTTTTCTAGTGCTGCAGCCAAATGGATTAGGTTGTCTTTTCTAGTGCTGCAGCCAAGGGATTAGGTTGCACTGTCTTTTCTAGTGCTGCAGCCAAAGGGATTATGTTATCTTTCTAGTGCTGCAGCCAAAGGGATTAGGTTGCACTGTCTTTCCTTGTGCTGCAGCCAAAGGGATTATGTTGTCTTTTCTAGTGCTGCAGCCAAAGGGATTAGGTTGTCTTTTCTAGTGCTGCAGCCCAAGGGATTTCACCCTTTCACAAGGTATTTCACCATTTTACAAGGTATTTCACCCTTTGTATAGTGTTTGCCTCCAAATGGGGGGTGGGCTTATATTACTAGATGGGCTAATACTCGGTATTTTACGGTACATAGTTAAAAGATCTTTTCTTTTAGACTCTTTGATCGAGTTTACCATGGCTCAACTCAACACTGATGGCCAGTCATAGCATAACTTGCATTCTCGCTGTTTTGCCATGGAAAAGAGTGAGCAATTTTCATAGTCTGGCAACATTTCATCCACCGGACCGGCCCTTTAAGAAACGTCTTTACTGTATATACTCTCTCTCTCTCTCTCTCTCTCTCTCTCTCTCTCTCTCTCTCTTCCTGGATTATCTTCTGAAAGTGTCTGTGAAGTCAAGATATCTGACTGACGGATAAGTCGACATTTTTTTCTGACGTTTATAAAGTCGAGATATCCCACTGACGGATAAGTCGACATTTTAAAAAAAAACGTCTGTGAAGTCGAGATATCCGACTGACGGATAAGTCGACTGACGCATAACTCGACATAAAATCAATTGCCACTGGCACGTCGACTTAAGCGTATCCGACTATAATAATAACTAGAAATTGCAGATGCATAGCTTATGTCTACATATTATATAAATACAATTTGGTTACCAGACTGAAACACAGAACTAAATGTCATTGAATAGATGTTCATCAATTAAATGTAAAGTACAAACCAGAAGAATGAGCCACAATGTTAACAAACACACACAAAACCAAAAGCACTGATACAGTGCAAATCTCCACCAAGTAATAAAAGTTCTTAGTTGCATGAAGTTTCTTAAGTTCCAAATGTTCACAAGAGTTAGCTCCCTTCAAATATTTAGCTCACACACAATTTTGTTGTTATTTTATTAATGGGGAAAATATTCTGCATTTGAATGGCAATGCTGATTTACTCCATATTTCAAAGGAACATTCTTATTATTATAGAATTTGAATCAAATCCATTCTGTAGTTTAAAGACACACCGACAAGACAGTCACAGAATGGCATACATGATGAAAATTGAAATACATAACTCCCACTATATTGCCAGAGACTAAGATGGTAGTATGTAATGAATCAAAAAAATACAAAAAAGAACATAAATTAGTGAAAGGCAGACAAAGAGATAGCAATAAAATTACAAGCATAGAACTTCCACAATTTCTTTTGAAAGAGCTTCTAGCCCAAACAGACAAATGTAAAGAAAAAAAGTCCCTTAATGAATCGCTCTTCAGTAAGACTGTAAACAGGAAAAGCAGACAACAGATAAAAAGATCTTATCATCTAGTGTAACTCCCCAGAGGACGGAGTGTGACTGCCCACATGGCGAGGTAATCAAAAACGGTCACACACATAATGTTCTCATCCCTAGCTGATGCACTCATACCACAGTGTTCAAGTGCTTTGGCTGTTGGGATGATCCCTGGAGTCTTTTAGCCAGGGTACACCACCAACCATCTAATGTAACTGTACTAAGAGAGAGAAAAAAACTAGAGAAAAAACACATAGACAGATGAGATGGAGTACAAACATTGTAAATAACAACAAATTATTCTGATAAAACTTGTCACACTTTCAGTTTGATCTTTACAGTGAAATAGCACTCAACAGAAATATTTAGCGCGGAACATAATATCACAGATTCAGTTGTGTTCAGTTCCTTCAATCAAGACAGCTGATGTCTAATGTTGACCTCCCATTGTCTTTCCTTCCGCTCTTTTGCTTTCTGTGCCCGCCTGGACATAGTTCTGGCACTGGCAACTCTTTGATCCCCTTCACTCTTCATTCTGGTCACGGCGGATTTGTCATTTGCTTTGAAATGAGTCACTTTAGCTTTTTCTTTCACATTGCCCAGACCTTTGCGGTCTTGTTTAAGCACAGTTTTGATTGGGTATTTCTGACCCTCCCCACTGGGCCCAAGACCCTTGTTGCCATCCCAGCCTGTTTTCATCATCAAACGATAACCAATGTTGGAAGGTGGAATGAGGAAAGTATCGTCCTTGGGTTTTTGACCCATGTTGAAAATATGCACTGTTGACCTCTGGTGAGTGCTCTGATCTGAATCAGAAAATTCAGACTTGCACACATCACAATAAAATCTGATTATATAGTCTTTCTCTTTCTTCTGTGACTTCAATGCTTTAAGGCCCACCATTTGAAAGATTTTGATAAATTCAACAACCTGACTGTGACCTTTCTTTAGTGCGAGCGATAATGCTGTAAGTCCTTGAGAGTTTCTGATGGTCAAATCAGCACCAGACTTCACGAGAATCTGAACAACACTAATATGACCTTCAAAGGCAGCAGACATTGCAGCTGTCCAGCCATACTGGTCTACACAGTTAACATCAACACCTCTCTCCAGCAACACTTTCAAATCTTCAGCTTGGCCATTCTGTGCTAACCGAAAAAGCTCTGATTTACAGTGGTCTCTTGTTCTTTGATTTTCCTTTAGAGTCATTGTTTTATCGCTTAAATCAGCTTTTCTGCTTGTACAAGCTGAATTCCTTGAAGAAGTCATGTTACTATCTAATGTGTCTATCTTGCTTAAGTACTGGTCAATGTGATCACTGGAATTGGGACACATGTTTGTTATTTTGCGTCGTCCACTTATGCTACCATCACACACGGAACTTCCCTCCTGGCGTGATCTCTTCTTGCTCTTCCTATGGTGCTGGGAAGCAGTTTTTCTTTTTGATCGTCTAACTTCAGATGTAGATGTTGTATTTGTTTGCTGTTTGCCTTCCTCATCATCAGTACACAGGTCTTCATAAAATGACCTGGCTTCATCACCAGTGATGGTTGATGGGGTCTCTGTTGCTGGTTTAGGCTGCCACGTGCAGCTGTCACTGCTGGCAGGTCTGATAAACTCGATCAGCTGTCCGTAGTCATACTGCCTGGTCTTTTCTGCCATGGCTTCTGCACTGACCTGTATGATCCTGAAACAAAACAACATAAAAAATTCAAGCAACAACTGAATTATCAACAATTCCAAAACTTGGCAAAAGCATATCAACTGTCAATGTCACTTGTCATATAACTGCAAAGTACTTTGAGTTCCGTCCTTCCGTTTGGCTGATCACACTCACAGTCAAACTTGAGTTTTCTTCTTCTTCATATTCATCCATGATCTTCACAAATTCACAGATCAAGATTAGCTATAGGCTGTAAGCCTTTTGCCCTCGTTAGTGAAAATTCTTTGTTCAGAACTTGATTATCTTTATGGCCCATGGATTTATTTATGACAGGTAGTGTATAAATAACACTCAACTTTACAATCTTCCATCACTGCCACTGCTATTCTCCCTCTAGTGGGAAAATAGAACTCAGGCTATTTTCCCTCACATGGTTTTGTAGCATTGAGTCTATCCTATTTCGCCAAGCATTGCCGAAGTAACTTCCAGCTGAAATAGGCTTAACTTAGAGTAGTAATTCGGCTATGTGCCAATGTGTCTGAATGTTGTTGTGTCCACATATCTTTGTGTCCATGTAATTTTTTTGTGCCTGTAATGACGTGTCGATGTGTCCGAGAGTTGATGTGTCCACGTATCGATGTGTCAGAGTGTTGATGTGTCCACATGTCTATGTGGCCACATGTCATTGTGTCCCCGTGTCATTGTGCCCCTGTATCGTTGTGCCCCCGTATTGTTGTGTCCCCATATCAATGTGCCCCATGTTATTGTGTCCCCATGTCAACTGTCATTGTATTCCCGTATCATTGTGCCCTTGTGTCGTTGTGCCCATGGAGTCACAAGTCGCAATGCAGTCATTAGGACATGAGTTCACAATAATATGGAGTCACATTGACATGGGCTCACAATAGCATGGGGACAAAATGATACGTGGGCACAACGACACGGGGCACAATAACATGTAGGCACGACACGGGAAAAAATTGACATGTGGGCACATTGACACGTGGACGCATTGAAATGATTGATACGTGGACACAATGTCACATGGGCACATCAGCAAATGGACACACTGACACATGCACATATCGACACTCGGACACATCGGCACATCGATTTGGACACATGGACACTCAGACACATCATTACGGGCGACACTTGAACACAAAGACACGTGGGCATAACAACACACGACACTTGGACACATCGGCATGTAGTCAAATAGGCTATTTTAGGGAGGAAACAAATAGCGGAGAGAACTTCGTGAAAATTAGAGTTGCTTACCTCGACCGAGAGAGGACAAACCATAGCAACCATGGCATCGAAGAAATAAACCAGGATGCGAGTGAGCGACTTGCAATTTTTTTTTTAGAGAAATGAGGGGTGGTTAGAAGTGGCCACAAACTAATCAAACTTGCAAAATGTGTCAAATTAATCAATGAGCAACTTAGGACGATGAGTTGACCGCCAGGGGGCAATCAAACCCGTAGGGGCTTAGCACGTGATATTCTTAGTTGGGCATAGTGAGACAGAGAGAGGGACTCATCTCCCTCTCTCTCTCACTACGCCCAACTAAGAATATCATGCGCTAAGCCCCTACTGGTTTGATTGCCCCCTGGCGGTCAAATCATCGTCCTAAGTTGACCATTCTAAGCAAATCTGATAGTTTGTATATAAAATAATATGTCATGTGTATTCACTTTCTCTTCCTCTCTCTCTCTTCTGATTCTTTTTCTATGGTCACCCCCTAAAGTGTGTACAACATACAGTAAAAATTATTTTAAGGCAAAATTGAAGGAACGGAAATTTTATTTTGAGATAGCCAATACTTTGAGTTAAAAAGACTTTTTAACATAAAGATTATTAAACTGGGACCAAAAACTTATTGTGATTTATCCAGTGTTTTTGAGTTACCTGTTTCTGAGTTATCAGGATTCCACTGTATAAAGAAGTTGGTCACCACCACAGAAGAAATATGATGTAAACTTTAGACTGACGCATTACGTCATGTGTGTCAATTCAAACATACGAGGCGACGGCTAATGAAGCCAGAGTAACTTCCCTTGTTTGTCCTCACTCTGTTAATTGGGATCATTCACACATACCTTGAAATCACTCCCCTTAATTATTTCCAAACAATTCCTATTATTACTACTCTAGTCTAAGATATATAAAAGCCTATTTTAGCCTGAAGTTACTTCAGCAATTTTGTTATTACTAATCTTGATTATTTAAAAACATCGGGACTTTCCTGGTATTGCAGTACCTCCAGGATAGTCCAACTATCTTCATAGTTAATGTCCCTCTTTTTTCTTTTCCCTATAGCAACCACATTTCGCTGTAAACATTATGGAGGATCTATGGGAATGCGGAATACAACAAATTATCAAGAAGAAGAAAGTGGACAGGAGAAAAATAAGAAAAATAGAAAGCTTGGTCCAGCCATCCAGGTCCCGCTGATCGGTCCCTAACATGATGCCGCGCCAAGCGAGAGAATGACCCATGCTGTAGCTGATCATGGTCCAGAGGCGCCGCTACCACTCTGTACACTGCAGTGTTATCAGCAAAGAGACGGGTTGGTGATGTCACCTTGTCTGGCAGGTCATTGATGTATGCACCTGTTCCAGATCGAAGACGTTAAACGGACTTTTATCAAGCAATGCTAAGTGAAATCGGATACTCAGTGCTACAATAAATCGCTATGTCTATACACTAAAAAATGCCAAAAAATTAATGCAGAATGGTCGGAAAATGACGAAAAACGAATGCAGAATAGTCAAACCATACCGAAAAAAGCCGAATGGTGAAGGCGGAATGATCAAAATGCTGAATGGTAGGGCAGAATTATGAAAACATTCTACAGGAACCCCCAGAATTTACAACAATGGAAAGTGAAAAATGCAAAATGATTAACAATATATATTTATAATTATATTTATATATACACGGCCCCGATGACACATTTCTGTAGTTCGGCTATCCCACACACTAGAATAGAAATCATATCATACCGCGTCATACCGACGTGCTTACAAACAAAACAGCGTGCGCACGCGTACACATTGGCGCTCAACATAATTCAAAGAACTCAATCAGTCAATGATGTCATTTTTAGTGTGTGTGGCAACACAACGTACACACAGGCAGAGATCCGACCTAGGCCTGGGCCATGTGTCCAAAAAGCTAACTTTTTTAAAAGATTGCCTGTTTGAGCAACAATGTCCGATTATTACCCTTGCTCCTGTTGTGGAAAGCAGTGTGACATCGACTGCATTTGTTGTGATGTTTGCGAAAAGTGGGCTCACTATCATCAATGTGAAAATCTTTCAAACAGTGATCAGTCACTGTTAAATGACAATATTTATATTTTGGTTATTATATGTGGTTTCATAATTCAGCTTCACCATAATGGTGTCATGACCATCCAGCATTCACCTTAAGGTATTTTCCGGCGTTTTTCGGCATTTTGCGGTGAATAGACACACCCACAATAAATAGCTTCTTCTTCTTCTTCTACCAATGATGTCCACCTGCCGTAACCGGCAATAACTGACATATAGTTCTAGTTCTTGAGTTCTAGCTTGAGTTCTATTTTCGCTCAAAGTCAAAGCCTGAGTTCTATTTTTCTACTGCCACTAGTCAGAGATACAGAACGAGATCCTATCTCTGCACTAGTCTTTAGAGGGGGAACACGAACAGCCAAGCGCTGCCTAAAAAATGTTTCTCAAAATCTATGACAAACATTGAAACAATGAAATCACCAACAACAAACACAGGAAGACCATGAGGATAAACAAAGCCACTTAGCTAATCACCTTCTTTGTTGCAACTTCTATCGTCAGAAGACGACAAGAGAGTTGTCATCCTTTCATGGCTTGCTTGTACAGTCTACACGCAGCTTAGATACAGTGTCTTTGGTCCAACGTAGGCCTAACCACTTAAACGATTACAGTAGCTTCCCTTGGTTCGGGCCTCTTTTTTTAAAATATATAATAATTTTATAGTTATAAAAACAAACTTTTTATAGTAAAATATTTTTTGGGAGATACGTTTGGTAAAATTATTGTCAACTAGCTTCTAGTTGTTATTTAGTTCGTTCATCATCAACTGTCTCGTTTGTTCGCGAAACATCGTTTCCGTGGAGATATGTGTACATTTACAAAATGGCGATGGAAGAGGACGATCACGACGATCCTTTGCTTGATGCTCATCGCACATCGTTGTTAGAAGTAATCGAAGACAGAAATAGGACTCTGAACAAGGTAAATGATTTATTACCCTTTAATGAATCCTACTGTTTGACAAAAACCGTCACAGCTGTGCCAACTGAATTTTTTTTAAAGCAAAACCCCCAGAAAAGACGCTTGAGACTGAGAGGGCGCGAGGCCTACTGGCTACTCGTCTTACTTGACCTGACCTGGCCATCCTCTCCTGTGATTGTGAACTAGTCTGATAACATATCCCTGGTGCGATCAACCCTCGAGTATAGTGCGTCAGTTTGGGACCCCTATCTCCAGACAGTGAGGTCGCTCAGTCAAATAAATCGCCCGCTACTATCATAGAGAGTGTGTATTTGCGACAACCAGAAATTTCACTTTTTCTGTACTTGAACCATTTACCTAACCCTAACCCTAACCCTATCCCTAACCCTAGAAAAAAGTGAAATTTGTGGTTTATTTGACTGAGCGACTTTTTTGGATGCGACAGGCTGGAGAGCATCCAGAGGCATGCGGCTCACTTCATCACCCTAAATTACAAAGACCACACCCATGGATGCATCAGAAACATGCTTGAACAGCAGAAACTACCTCCACTGCAAACCAGGAGGAAAGAACAGCGCCTCACCCTGTTTTTCAAGATCATCAGGGGTGAGATGCCAGCTTTACCAGCAGAACAG
>JAGGCT020000666.1:0-25000 GCA_017654935.2 Phymorhynchus buccinoides | reverse complement strand
GTGTGTGTGTCAGTGTGTGTGTGTGTGTGTGTGTGTGTGTGTGTGTGTGCGTGTGCGTGTGCGTGTGTGTGCGTGCGTGCGTGTGCGTGCGTGCGTGCTGCTGTTGCTGCTTTTGCACTGACAAGGTCGTATCAGAGAGGAACACGCTCTCTGGTCGTATAAAAACGGCTCCGCTTCGCTGAAAACAACTGTTTAGGCCGGAGAGGAGGGGTCCCTCTACCTCCCTCCCTCCGACCTAAACAAGTAGGAATCGTTAACTATCCCCGTCATAAAGTACTAGTTTTAAACCTTGGTTTTAAAAATATCTTAAACATAGATGGTTTTTAATAAACTATTAAAATAACAAAATTTCTTTAAAAATCTTAACTATTGAAGACTGGGGGTCCAGAAGCGGCTTTTTCTGCCCGGGCTCGGCCAAATTTGTTAGTGCCTTTCTTTTTGAGTCCGTGGTAGAGTTAAGTTTGTAAATATTTTTTCTTGAGACCCCAGTCTATTTTATTTTTTCATACAATCTTTTCTCACTATGTGAGAAATTGATTGATACATTCTTTTTAAACAACATAGTATAAATAGTTGTCCACTTGTAGCGATAACTTTTTAACAATGAATATTTCTCAAAAATAAAGTCTCTAAGACACAAAACATGTAAATATCGTTTTTCGACCTTAAAATTGAATTTTTTAATATTTTCATTAAATACTCGTTCTTTTAAACATTATTGTGGTCCTGAAGTTTTAATCACTAGGCTCTCGCCAGGAGGGGTGCAGCTCTAAAAAAAAAAAATATATAATTTTAATCATTCACTTTTATCTAAAAAGTCAAGTTTTAACTAGACAGTAGTCTCGTACGGGCCATGGCTCATAAAATGTAAAAACCTTGACCTTTATTCAAGAGATAAAACAACTATAAATAATAAAATAAATATTTAAAGTAAAATAAAAACAGCTTTTTTCTCTTCCCTTTCCCCCCATTTCCAAATAACTAAAAGTAGAACGTAATGTCCCATATGGCTTTGGCCGAGAGGACGAAAAGCATAATTAACCTTGAACCTGAAAACGGCTCGCGCAACCAGTTTCTACTCTATTTTTAACCTATGTGAGTGACACACCCACAGTCCACACCCACACATGCACACCTACACACACACACACACATATACATGCACGCGAGCGCTCGTTCATACCATCGACGTACTATCGAACCATAAAAAAAAGATGATGGTGGTTGTTCAAAGAAAGAAGAAGACGAAAGATGTGCCACCCCCCCCCCCCCCTGCATTTCTCGGTGAATTCCATTTTTCCGTTTTTGCCTTTCTTGCCAAACATAAAGCTGTATTTTATGAACATTTTCACCTAATTATCTTTTTGGAATAATAAATCGCAGTCATAATAAAGGCCATTATGTAATAGGACCCCCCCCCCCCCCCCCCCCCTATATAAGACGGAAAAACGCAATGAACCACGACTGTGACAAATGCCGCGGTGTAGTGCACTACACTACTGGGGGGGGGGGGGGGGGGGTGTCATATTAGACAATGTCCTTTATCATGAATGCAATTAATTATTGAACAAAGATAATTACCTGAAGATGTTCATAAAATACAGCTTCATGTTTGGTAAGAAAGGCAAAAACAGAAAAATGGAATTCACCGAGAAATGTAGGGGGGGTGGCACATCTTGACCTTTACCGAACCTCAATGAAAAGATCAGAACTGAGAAAGGAACAAGAATACATGTATCACCAGTAGGCTACTGCAGTAGCACCACCCACCTTTCGAAAAACTGTTCTGTGTCAGCGACATAGTTGTAAGTTTGTAACTCCAGGGAAGCTATATAATAATATTACGCGTAACCAGTTCTATATCATCAGAATCTTCAAATGGACGAAGGCGGATGAAGAAGAAGAAGACTACCAGTGACCCCAACGCCGAGGTCAATATTTTGACCACGGACCTTCTAATGTAAGTTCGTGGTTTTGACCATGCGTTCAAGACCCCGAGTAACCTTGACCCGAAACACGCAGCTTTTATCCACAGATACAAATAAGACGTAGGGGAAGACGGGGTAAAAAGCGCATGGGCGGGTAAGAAGCCCACCCCAATTATCTCTTGAAATGAAGCAAATTTCAGTCTCATTTTGCCCATGAGATGAGCGTTAATGTCTAGCATTCGTCTTATGGGCAAATTTGACTGAAATTTTCTTTATTTCATGAGATAATTGGGGTGGGCTTCTTACCCGCCCATGCGCTTTTTACCCCGTCTTCACCTACTTAAACAACGGTAGCGCCTTTTTTTCTGGATCTGGATCTTCTTCTATTCTCATTCTTCTCTCCAGGGCCCACGGTCTATGGCATTCCAAACGTCAAACAATTATTTGCTCGATTTTTAGTGGTAAAATGAGGCATTTTCCTCATTCTGTGCACACAATTCATTCTGTGGTGCACAGAATTCATTCTGTGGCACACACAATTCATTCTGTAGGACATAATTCATTCTGTAGGACAGAATTCATTCTGTAGGACAGAATTCATTCTGTGGCACACACAATTCATTCTGTAGGACAGAATTCATTCTGTGCACAAAATTTATTCTGTGGGATACACATTTCACTTTGTGCGCAGAATGAATTATGTGTCCCACAGAATAAATTTTGTGCACAGAATGAATTCTGTTATCCCACAGAATGAATTCTGTCCGACAGAATGAATTCTGTCTGACAGAATAAATTCTGTCCGACAGAATAAATTCTGTCCTATAGAATGAATTCTGTCCTATAGAATGTGTTCTGTGGGAAACACAATTCATTCTATGGAGAACGAGGCTCATTTGCATATGATGTCGATTGTAGGTACCTAGGTAGTGTTCATTATTTTAGATATGTGTTGTTTCATTAAATGTAATGCAACTGTCTTAAAACTGGAATAATTAGAAATGTAGGGGGGGGGGGTGCCCCCCCCCCCTTTTTCAAATAAAAGAAAATAATTATATTTTACGAAACCTGCTAACAATAGTATAGCTCCTCTTATTTTGGCCTACCAAAGCAACGCCGACATTTCTTGGTGTACGATCGATGGCAGGAAGACCAAAAATTGATCTAGACGTTGATCATATCGTCATTTTTGAGATTCGACTGCCGTTGTCAAGAGTAGCGACGCTTTTTGGAGTGAGTTGTCAAACAATCTACAATCGCCTACAAGAAGAAGGTAGGCAGTTTGCCCCCCCCCCTCCTCCACACACACAACACACACACACACACAGTGACGTCATATGCAAATGAGCCTCATTCTCCATAGAATGAATTGTGTTTCCCACAGAACTCATTCTATAGGACAGAATTCATTCTATAGGACAGAATTTATTCTGTCAGACAGAATTCATTCTGTAGGACAGAATTCATTCTGTGGGATAACAGAATTCATTCTGTGCATAATATTTATTCTGTGGGACACAGAATTCATTCTGCGCACAAAATGAAATGTGTATCCAACAGAATAAATTTTGTGCACAGAATGAATTCTGTCCTACAGAATGAATTGTGTGTGCCACAGAATGAATTCTGTTCTACAGAATGAATTATGTCCTACAGAATGAATTGTGTGTGCCACAGAATGAATTCTGTCCTACAGAATGAATTCTGTCCTACAGAATGAATTGTGTGTGCCACAGAATGAATTCTGTCCTACATTCTGTCCTACAGAATTAATTGTGTGCGCCACAGAATGAATTATGTGCACCACAGAATGAATTATGTGCACAGAATGAGGAAAGTGCCTCATTTTACCACTAAAAATCGTGCAAATAATTGTTTGACGTTTGGAATGCCATACACGGTCAGTATGTTGACCATTCTGGCTCCTTTGGGGGGGAAAAGACTGAAAAATGGGGGGCCGGTCGGTCTGTTCTTTACTGCGGACATGCCTGCTTAACTAATAATATTATTGAAGGGACAGGTGGTGGTGGGGAAGCTGAGTGGGGGGGGGGGAAAAAGGGGGGGGGGAGGGGGAATAGAAATAGGGCGCTTGATGGATTATTTGTTGGTCCTGCACTACTGACACACAATCATCTGGATCATTTACGTTGTAGGAGCCTATGAAGGCTATATACACAACGGATTAGGAGAGTAACATTGAGAGTTAAAATTGATGGTAATGACACAAAGACTGAATTTGAAATTTATGTCTTGATGTTAATGACATTAACTTGATTAAAAGGCTTTAAACATTTATGTCATGATGGCAATGACACAAGGAAATTAAAATTTATGTCTTCAGTTGATGGTATTGACACAGAAAGAGTTAAAGTTGCTGTCTTGATGGTAATGACTATCGGGCTCAAACGTGATAAAATACCAGTTAATTGCTTAAGTGGACTTTCTTCTTCCTATGGGGCGCCGACGTGCTAAAAGACCAGTTAACTACTTAACTGGCATTACTATTCCAGTTAAGTACTTAACTTACCGGAAGCGGAAATCGCTTATACAAGTTAACTAGTTAACTGACATTTCGAAGGTTTTTTTCCGTTTGAGAGGGGATTATTTTCTGAAGGTTTTGTAACACGCAATGTTTGGGGATTAGACGGGGTAAAAAGCGCATGGGCGGGTAAGAAGCCCACCCCAATTATCTCATGAAATAAAGAAAATTTCAGTCAAATTTGCCCATGAGACGAATGCTAGACATTAACGCTCGTCTCATGGGCAAAATGAGACTGAAATTTGCTTCATTTCATGAGATAATTGGGGTGGGCTTCTTACCCGCCCATGCGCTTTTTACCCCGTCTTCCCCTAATTGGTCGGCGATATTTTTTTTTTTGATGCTTTTATATTTTTACTTAACGATTACCTGCGTCAAGTGCTATTGACCCTGACCCTTTTCCGCAAATATGGCTGATGATCGTTTTGCACATGCCAATTTGCCTGAAGTTGCATCTGTAATAGATGCAGCGAAACGTGTGCTACGTTGCGTTAATGTAGAGCCTACGCCGTCTCAAAAAGATATGCTTCTAAAGTTGCAGCAAGATTTGACTACCATACGTTCATTGGACAGCAATTCAACCTAACGGATACAATCTATTCACTAACTCATAAGAAACGGACAATGATATATTTATACTATTTGATGCTATTTGGGGATTATTTCAGTTACTAAAACGTATTTGGAGCAATTTCTGGGGAAAGATTGCTGATCTGCAGTATCCAATGGGATTTCGTGTTACAAAAACAAGTTAACTAGTTCAACCATGATAAAATGCCACTTAAGCAGTTAACTGACCGGAAGCGGAAATTGAAAAGAAAGTCCACTTAAGTAGTTAACTGGTATTTTATCACGTTTTGGGAAGAAGAAAGTCCACTTAAGTAGTTAACTGGTATTTTATCACGTTTTGGCAAGATATCGGGCTCAAACGTGATAAAATACCAGTTAACTACTTAAGTGGACTTTCGCAAAGTAACTGGAGGGGGGACTTAGCTGCCGGTGGCTGGCAAGGTTCCTGCACGGTATTTGCCTGTTTAATCTCCTCTATATACTTGGCCAGAGTATTGATGGTCTTGTTTGTGTTCTGAACAACATCGATCGATTGCCACCGGAGACCGCAGTAAGTTGTCCTCTATTTCAGGATGATCAGATATGTCAGATTGCTGTTAAGGAAAATGTTTATGGGTTTTTTAAATGCAGCGTTTAGCGTTGTGGGAGTTGAAGGTTTTGTTTCTTGGTGTGTGTGTGTGTGTGTGTGTGTGTGTGTGTGTGTGTGCGTGCGTGTGTGCGCGTGCGTGTGTGCGTGTGTGTGTGCACGCGTGCGTGCGTGTGCGGGTGTGTGTGTGTGTGTGTGTGTGTGTGTGTGTGATTATTTTTTTTCTAATTTTTGTTTTCTGAAGTTTGTTAAGAAGTTTGAATACATTATTATGTTCCACAAAAATCAACTATAATTTCTATTAAAGGCAAAAACAAAAAGTAACTTAAGAAATATACAAACAAAACGAAAGGATTGCTCAAACTGGCATAATTTATATATCCGCTGTTTTCTATCATATATCCGTTGTTTTCTATTTCAGCTTAGGCCCTACATAATTATATCTTAATTAAAAACGTATATTGACTCTTCATTTACGATTTTATGTTTGATTTTATTTTACCGTAAGCTTTTAAAGCCAGAGCCGGCATATATAAAGGGTTCACGCGCGGCGCGAGCCAGCATTCTTATCGCGGCTGGCGAGAGAGACGGTTCAACCGTTCTTTTTTCCCTGTTGCTCGAGCCACTGTGAGTCAGAACTTCGCAGCGACTAGGCTAGTAGTCTACACCCGATCCCTGGGATCGGTAGCTTTATCTTTAACAGTACCTGTCACAACTGACCCCCTGTCTCTCTCACTACGCCCAACTAAGAATATTGCGCGCTAAGCCCATACTGGTTTGACTTGCCCCCTGGCGGTAAAATGCGCGTCCTAAGTTGCTCAAGGATGTGGCCACTGGTCCATATTTTTGTTTCATATAAAGACACATGGACAGACAATGAAACACGCAGGCAGTCTCAGAACTAAGAGCAGCATACACTTACCAAGATGAAAGATAGAATAGGTCAACCCTACGGCAAATATCGACCATGTTCCATTGTGTGGGAGAAATATGATGCCTTTCGGCTGTGCCCTTGATGGGCGTTAATGTTCTACAATGTTGAAAAGATCTAGGATTACTTTATTTATAATTAGCAATGCATCACTTTATTAACAGCATTAATTTAAAAATCTGCTGACAATTAGATAAATTGACTGAGCCTACATTTCAAAAATTGCCCAAAGTCTCAGATTTGTCCAAATGTCTAAAAAAACACAAAAACTTCCCCCCTTCTTTTCTGTCTCTGTCTCTATGCCTCTGAATATATATATCTCTCTCTCTCATCTCTCTCTCTCTCTCTCTCTCTCTCTCTCTCTCTCTCTCTCTCTCTCTCTCTCTCTCTCTCTCTCTCTCTCTCTCTCTCTCTCTCTCTCTCTCTCTCTCTCTCTCAAAGGTCCCTTCTTGCGCCCCCTCCTCTATCTCTTTATTTTTTCTCTCTCTCTTTTCCCCTAACACCCCTGCCCCCATCTCCACTCTCTCATTCTCTTTGTTCCCTTTCCTGATGTCATTCGTATCTCGTTTCCGTTTGCAGTTCAAACTGTCCATTTTTGGCTCACGTCGTTTTTTTTAAAACAAAGTGAGTCTATTGTATCGTACATGTTCGGTTGTGTTGTGTGTGTGTGTGTGTGTGTGTGTGTGTGTGTGTGTGTGTGTGTGTGTGTGTTTGCGTCCGTGGCCCCGACCTTTAACCTTGACTCAAACCTAACGAACAATCAGTTTAAAACAGTAACAGATCAGGAGTATGGCCTTACGAATTACGCAACTTCAATTATTAATTTTCTAAGAGTAAGAGGCTTAGACCTACAGGCAAAGACTGTATTTTTATTATTATTATTATTATTATTATTATTATTATTAGAACATTTAGGACGCCTAATCAATTTAATGCCCTAGGCGTTTATAATATAAAAATATAATATACACATATAACACCACTATAATAATATTTAACATATAGCATAAAGAATGGGAAATAAAAATTACACAAACACCCAAAGACGGTCAGACAAACAAACAGACATAGAATTACACACGCGTGTGCGCAAGCGCACGCACACCACACACCCACACACGCGGACACCCACAAATAATTATATGCGCTCACCAAGCACAGACGTTCACTCTCAGACATTCACACACCAAGTCATGAAGGAAGGGATTAGTAGTTATTTAGGAAACAGATGAGTTTTGAGATGGCGTTTGAATGTGGGCAGAGAGGATGAGTATCTGAGAGAGCGAGGCAACTGATTCCAAGTAACAGGAGCTTGATAGGAGAAAGAGCGTTGACCATAGGTTTTAGTGCGGACAGTGGGGATACAATAGAGACGGGTGTCAGATGAGGAACGCAGAGCTCGAGACGGTGTGTAGAGATGTAGCAGATCAGTGAGGTATTCAGGACAGGAAGACTCGACAGATTTGTAGCAGAGAGAGGCAATCTTGTAGGATATTCTTTGCTGAACAGGGAGCCAGTGGAGAGAACACTGTAGGCCTACTACAGGTGTCCGTAGACCCCCCTTACCTCGGTGGGGGGGGGGGGGGGGGGGGGGGGGGGAGAGGTCACTATGTTTTTTGTGAAAGCTTGGTCAATATGCTTTTCAATTTTACTTGTTTGCCAAAAATAAAAATAGGGCTCCACTATGCGCATATATAAACATACATATAATTAAATTTTAAAGAAATGGGTAGGGGTAATTTAATGCACAGAAATAATTTAATTTACACAAAATAAAAATTAATTCTGTTTTCAGGTGCACAAGTGTCTACATAGCAGTATTCTCTCTATACATGCATGGGAATTGTCATGGGAATTCCCATGCCTGCTATAGTAATACAAATCAGACGTGAGCCTTGAAGGCTTTGCCTCTTGTTATTCATTATTAGCGAATGTGCCCGCTCGCTTTCACTTTGCAACAAACAATGTTTAGCTAAGGTTAGGGCTTTACTTGGAAGTTGTTCATGTTGCACTTTATTTGGTCTCTGTACCTTCTCTTGTTTGCTTTGCTCACTTGACAACCCTCTTGCACTAGGGGTTAAATTGCCTCGTTGCATTCCTTCGGGTGATGCTGATCGAGAATACTGTAGGCCTAGACCTATATTAATTGCTTTAGGGATCTACCGTCAATGGTCAACGGCTTTTGGACAACGGTCGTTTCGGGGTACACACACACACACATACACACACACACACACACACACACACACACACACACACACACACACACTGACGACACACACACACACACACACACTGTCTCACACACACACACACACACACACACACACACACACACACACACACACAATACGGGTGGGCACACGCACCACACACCGCACGCACGCGCGCGCACGCACGCACGCGCACACGCACGCACGCACGCACGCACACGACACGCACACACACATGGAACATATACACGGAGAGACAGACAGAAAATGAACGTTGTTAATTAATATAGATTTTTCCATTTTGTCTCCAACACTCAGTGTTTCCCTTGTAATATTGGTCTGTTCAGAAGGAAGAAAAAATAATAATTATGGACAATGACGTAGGCTCAGCTTACATAGAGACACAAACATACAGTTGGGGAGGGGTGGGGTGGGTGGGAAGCAGACAGAGATAATTCGTTGCCATAGTCGGCATCAAGCTGTCAAACCACTGTCTGACTCATTCACTATGATGGATCTGTGCGCCCGGTACAGAGTCAGTCTGTACAGAGCTAATGTACAGAGGTCTGCAACTGTAAAGGGCCAACCACACTGCATACGATTTGACCACAATACGATACGATTGTCACGATGCCTGTGAATCATGATTCGCCTGAAATACTTCCGTCTAAAACTAACTTCGCTATTTTCGTTCACTATTATTCATGTAGACCGCAATACGCGAATCAAATAAAATGGCCGATACAAAAATAAGACACGACTGTCTATAAGAGGCTACGCCTAATTAGACGTTAAACCAACTAGAGAGAATAAAACATTATATCAGATTCGTGTGCGGGAGACTACAAATATAGTTAACATAATTAGTAGAGTTTCGTCAGATTTATTTAGACAGTAGAATTCAACCATGCATCACAGATGTCAAAATAGGATCGTAGTGAATCGAATCGTATGCAGTGTAGCAGGCCCTTAAGTCTTGTTGACGGGAATCTATGGATATCGGAAGACGGGGTAAAAAGCCCATGGGCGGGTAAGAAGCCCATGCCAATTATCTCATGAAATGAAGCAAAGTTCAAGTCAAATTTGCCCCTGAGGCGAACGCTAAACATTAAACACTCGTCTCATGGGCAAAATTGGACTGAAATTTGCTTTATTTCATGAGATAATTGGCATGGACTTCTTACCCGCCCATGGTTTTTTTAAATTTTTACCCCGTCTTACCCTACTATACTGTATCTGTACGTTCATTGTTGTATTGATCGGCGACCCCGGGTGGTCTGTCCATCAGTAGCTTAATGGTCGTTGGTCGTAACTTACTGACACAACATTCAGTCATCTATTTTGTACATCTGTTTATGTAGTACTCCAAGTTCTATGTGAACGGGAGTTGAGATTGGAATGCGGGCCTGCGTGTTTCTCTGTCTGTCTGTCTGCCTGTCTGTGTGTCTATCTATGAGTCTGTCTGTCTGTCTATGTATGTATGTATGTATGTATGTATGTATGTATGTATGTATGTATGTATGACATTCACTGGACAGTCAAATCGCAGGCCGATCATGCAAATTGATGAGATATTCACAGATCGAAACAGCTGTCTTTGCATAAGGCACTGTCCCTGCCCCATTGGGAGAAAAAGCAAATCAGCACATTTTCTTTTCTTTATTTCTTTTCAGAACACAGAACAATTCTTAAAATGAACGTTAACCGAGTTTGTTTCTGAGGTTCACAAATACAGACATTGGATACAGAAAAATGTTATCACAGCAAATTATTCTGCATTTCAAATGCACCAACTTTTCAGTTGCAGGTATGTATGTAGCTCAGTATGTTTCTATATATGTATTATGTATGTCTATATGTATGTACCTCAGTTGACCTGGTCTGGTACCATAACCGTTTGCTTTGAAAGGATATCCAAGTGCTGTGTTCTAGTGGATAGAGTCTGACGTCTACTTCTAAAAGCATGACTAGAAAAGGGTACCCTAAGCATGACTAGCCAGAAGGAGAGTGAACCCTGCCAGTTCTCCACATTGCAAAATATATGGAGTGTCCTACGTATGTACGCGGACAAAATCGAGATCCACGCATCAGAGCCGAAACTACTGAACCAGTCACGATGAAACTTGACAGAATTGTCCCCAGTGATAATGCCCGTTAGTCTGTTTAATCAAAGATGCAATATTAATGGAACAAACGTTTGTTCTTTGTATACAATTAAGAATTCAACCATTAGACAGTCCTTGTGTGTGTATGTGTGTGCGCGCGCGTGCGTGCGTGCGTGTGTGTATGTGAGTGTGTGCGCGCATGATTTTATACATGACTGAACATACGTGTATATGGGTTGTGGAAGTTAATTAAACAAGTAAAACAACAAACACATTCTGACAAGGAAGTTGATGCAGCAAGGTTGATAGCGAAAGCATCAGACTGTGGCTGTGGTGAGAAGATAAGGGAGTGGGTTGAGGTGGAACCAAATGACAGTCATTGTCATCTTTTTGCTTCAGAACGCACCTGCCAACCAGAAGGAAGTCACGACGTGGGCTGTGTGTAGGCTATGTATGAAGCTTTTCTGTGTATGCTGTATGTCGTGTCTGTTGTGGTTGTGATGGTCAATTCGCGGGTGTAGGCAAATGTTACCAGTGCTGGAAAGAATCCAATGCGAATTGTCTTATACTATCATTCAATATCTTCTCAATTGTGTGCGCGAGTCTTGCAGGTTCTTTTTTTTTCTGAGCACCCAGTCATCTTAAAGGTAAGAAAGCTTACTTGTCCGATTTGCAGTGCTTTTATTCTGTGGTGAAACTGGTCCCTATATTTCCTGGTGGTTGTCTCCTTTTCTCACACTTTTGTGTTGTACAAACGGGAAGATAAAAGTATGCATATACTGATAATAGAATATGCTAGCACATACTTGCTGTCTCTTTATAATCAATTTTTAATCAACCCACACAGATGCCCCACACAAGATCTGAATAGTGCCAGAATACAATACTCAAAGGAAACAAATGAGATAGATCAAAACTTGAATTAGTTGCTCTATCATTTGAAAACAAACAAAACAAAATAACAACAAAAAAGAAGGCCTAGGCCTACGGTGCTCCCATGGTTCAGTCATACTTTGGCTTTATGATTTTGGGTAGCCTATCACGTAAGTATAATTGTACATAGAAGCCATTAAGACTGCCAATGATGGTTCTAATTGCCTTCTGAAAACTGGACACATAATTATGTACCTCACCCATTGTGACCATAATAAGTATATGGCCTGGGAACGCAGAAGATGAAGGAGAGAAGGGGATGTAGAGCAATGGAAGGAAGAAAAGACGAAAAAGCAGGGGGGAGAGAGGGGTGGGTAGGAGTGGGGAGGAAGACAGACTGACGGAAGGACGGGCAGAGAGTTGGGCGAAACGCAGCAGGATGGCAGCGCTTGTTATGAATAAACAGTAAAATATTAGGAAAGCATGACTGAGAGACATACACAGATCAATAGACAGACAGACATTTGCGTGATGTAAGAAGAAAAAAGAAACCCACACTGATGTAGGAGGACACGAGTACATGCTAAGCGGGCGAAACGCAGCAGGATGGCAGCGCTTGTTATGAATAAACAGTAAAATATTAGGAAAGCATGACTGAGAGACATACACAGATCAATAGACAGACAGACATTTGCGTAAATACAACGATGTAAGAAGAAAAAAGTAACCCACACTGATGTTCGAAACAAGCATATAATTACTATCAACATGTAAATGGAAGCAGACAATATTATCCTATAAAGACGTACAGCACCCGTATTACGTTTGTTGAGACAAAACAAAAGTAACTAAAGCGTTAAGACGCTGCGGTTAGATCACCAGCCGCGCGCCTATATTTTCGGCTGCAGTGCTTCACCTCGCAGCTGGTAACAAATCTGACACTGACATTTGACCAATGATCTTCAATTTCGAACTGGCCTAGATTTCCTAAGTACTTATCCTCATCACGGCAACATTTGAGCGTCCTAGGTTCCTCCGTTCAAACATATAATCGTGCCAGGCAAGTGCTTGGAAACATTTTCGGCTTCAGTGACCTTGATCTTTCACCTATGACCTTCATTTTTGAACTTGGCCTAGATACCTTTAGTACGTACCCGCATGCAAAATCTGAGCATCCTAAGTTCCTCTGTTCAAATGTTATCGTGTCTGACAGCATTTTCCGTTCCAGTGACCTTGACCTTCATTTTCTAACTTGGTCTAGATATCCGTAGTACCTATCCGCATGCAAAATGTGAGCGTCCTAGATCCTTCCGTTCAAACATTATCGTGCCAGGTGCTCGGCAGCATTTTCGGCTCCAGTGACCTTCACCTTTAACCTATAACCTTCAATTTCGAACTTGGTCTAAATATCCTTAGCGCTTATCCGCATGCAAAAATTGAGCGTCCTAGGTTATTCCGTTCAAACGTTATTGTGCCAGGTGCTCAGCAGCATTTTCTGCCCCAATGAGCTTGACCTTTGACCCATGACTTTCATTTTCTAACTTGGCTTGGATATCCTGAGTACCTATCAGCATGCAACATTTGAGCATCCTAGGTTCCTTCGTTCAAATATTATTGTGCCAGGGGATCAGCAGCAATTTCGGCTCCAGTGACTTGACCATTGACCTATGACCTTCAATTTCGAACTTGGCCTAGATACCCTTAGTACCTATCAGCATGCAAACATCCAACGTCCTAAGTCTCTCCGTTCAAACATTATCGTGCCAGGTGCTTGGCAGCATTTTTGGCTCCAGTGACCTTGACCTTCATTTTTTAATTTGGCCGAGAAATTTTTAGTACCTATCCGCATGCAAAATTTGAGCATCCTAAATCCCTCCGTTCATACTCACCATAAGCATTTTAATTTATCTAAATTTGTCGTCAAAGTTTAGTTTTATGCAGTCTTGTAAGTCATTTGCAAGCCAGATACCAAGTATTTTAAATTGTTTTGGATTCCATTCAATGTTTAGATGAGGCATAGATCTTTTTTTGTGAATTTTTCATACTTCCCAACCAGATAGCACTACTTTTTTGAGTATTTAATTTTAAACCGGACACTTTCTCAAACAGTTCAATAGTTTAAAAAGATTCTTCAAATGATTGTTTGTCACCTTCTTGCATCAATTCTGTATCATCTGCATATTGTGATATTTTATTTTCTGTCCCTTCTATGTTTATACCTTTTATTTTTGAAATTTGTCTTATCATAGTCACCAGAATTTCAACGCTTAGAACAAATTAATAAGGTGAAATAGGGTCCCCCTGCCTGCATCCTCGCCGAACACGTGACAAAACCATGGTGTTAAATTTCCGTTAACAATTACTGTAGATTTTATATCATTATAAAAAGTTTGGATCCATCTGCTTAAGTCAGGGCCAAAGTTAAACGCTTTATACACTTTTTGCATAAATGTCCAAATGAGAGTATCAAAAGCTTTGACCAGGAATCTTGGAATTTATCTTTTAGAGACTGTAAAATATTATTACATAAAGAGTTTCTAGACAAAAAGGATTGTGATTCCCTGACACAATCATATCCACATTCAATCAGTATGTTCTTTACAGTTTCAAGCCAGGGAAATTCAATATAACTGTTCTCATGTAAATCATACATTAACTTATATACTTTGTTAGAAAACTTATCCGCACGCACACGCACACACACATACAAACAGTCACTCATACGCCCCATTCCCCTCCTCCCTATCTAATCCGCACACACTTCATTCACGCAGACCCATCGCGTTTCAATAAGCAGGCTGATATTACAACCATTAGCGTTCAGAGAAGAAATGCGTTTTCAGATTGGCCTTAAAGACTGACAGAGAGTTGGAATGTCTGAGCGATGGTGGTAGTTTGTTCCAAGTAGATGGGGCCTGAAAAGAACAGGATATTTCACCGTAACTTTTAGTTTTAACTAAGGGAAACTGCAGAAGACGAGAATCAGAGGAAGAACTGAGCTGACGAGAGGGTGTGTAAGTGTGAAGCAGATCAGACAGGTAAGTAGGAGCAGAGCCAGAAATTACAGCAAAGCTAAGAGTGGAAAGCTTGAACTCAATTCTATCAGAGATTGGCAGCCAGTGCAGAGAATGGAGAAGAGGTGTCACATGTTCGAATTTGGAGGATTTGAGGACCACTTGTGCAGCATTGTTTTGGATTCTCTTAAGTCTGTTAAGCAAGTACATGGGAAGGCCAGCGAGAAGAGAGTTGCAGTAATCTATTTTAGAAAGGACAAAGGCACAGACTAAGGTTTTAGTAGCATCGGTGGAGAGATAGTGACGAACAGAAAATATCCTTGCGAAACATCAATTTATAGACCCATATCACTTTCAAGGTCTACCGATGTCCTTGACCATGATCGGTACCCCATGTTCGGGGTACACACAACACACAACTGAGCGTCAACGTGCAGCATTCGGAATAGCCATTAGCCAATACACCTTCATACCAAGTTTGAACATTGCAAGTCCAATGGTGTGAAAGGCCTTAAAAAGAAATTCCGGTTTTGAAGGTCAAACATCAAGAACAAAGTTTCTATGGGACCATCTGTGTACCATGATACACTACCACACAAAATTTGAAGTGATTCTGTTATGTGGTTCAGGAGTTACAGGGCGAACAGACAGGCGCACACACCAATATTTATTTATTAAGATTTCTATATCTACCTATCAGTATACGATATTGTTTTTAATGGAGACTCCTATTATTTGCCTTTTAACCATTTGATCAGATTTCATGGGTAGTGGGTGAATGCCTCGTGCCTCCATACAGGGAGATGGACAACCCCGCTCCTTCCACTACTAGTCTCTCATTGTAAGGGGATACTGGGGGGTCTTTGGTACAAATAGTTCCCCACCTTCTGGAAGTTTTGTGCCTGTAACTTCCTCTAGTCTGTCACTCTTTTGACTCTGCCTTTTCCCTTTGCTTTCTGTCATCTACTCTGACTTACTGGCCCATTTTTCTGCCTTCTTTCCCCAAAACTCTTCCCAATAACTTTCTTATATGAGCTCCTCGAAATCGGAATGTGTCGGCTGAATGCCAGTGAAAACTGAAAACCAGACACATACATACCTTATCCATTATGACCTTATGGCATGGGGACGCAGAAGATCAGATTTCTTTTGACCCTCCTTTCTTCTGCTTATTTGTCTTCATTCTTTCATACGTTTTGTGCATGCTGTTAGTTGGGCAACTATTTCTCTGCATTCTACCCATCAGTAGAATCTGGGCCTAGGTTACAAAGATCCTCCCCTTTGCAACTAGGGTTATTAACGCCCTTGACAGTGAGAGTAATTGCTCTTGCTGGTCAGTACTAACAAGGGCATTCACTCTTGCGAAAGGCAGCCATTTAGTGGCATCAAATAGGGGTTATTGGCGAGTTATCCCCCTGTCTGGTCAGTACTGAACCATCTTCCCCCACCCTCCAAGGGCATTCACTCTTGCAAAAGGTGTTCGTTGCAGACCCCAATATGGTGAATGCTATTGCATTTGTAAGGGTTTTATTTTATTTTACTTATTGTTTTGTTTGTTTTCTTGTTTATTTACTTACTTATTTATACCATTGCCATTGTTTTTGTGGCAGGTCAATCAGAAACCCTCATCTGGGCCTCCATCTTTCGTCGACACACAGTACAGTGACCAGACAGGGACAACAGCATCGCACCACCCGGCACCATGGGCTGCTCTCCAAGCTGCTACAGCCAGGGCTCTGCATCCCTGACACAGGCAGGAGCAGCCCGGGCGTCGCACCATTCGGAACTCATCTACAACACACGCCACATCCTCTCCGGTCTAATCGAGGTTCAGGCCGCCATTCTTGTTCCCGGAGCGCCCTCTTCAGAGTACGGAGGCAGTCCCTGGCCTCACAGCGATGACGTCGACAGTGTTGCTTTCCCCAATAAAGATATTTGTGTTACCACAACGACGACTGCCACAGGGGATGAGGGGGTGGCGCGTCTAACCATTGTTCAAAGTAATGCCAGTGTCGTGGCACCTCCTCCGGCTTCTTTGGTCAGGATAGATACTTGATGTCTAAACTTTTCAAAAAAGAGAGAGACAGAAAAGAGGGAAAAAATGCAAAAATTGACAGCAAGATAAAATGTTCCAGAACAACTGTATTATGGTGGTTTTACATAGTGCCTTCTTGAGGGCTGTTAAAACTGTTGCCTTTCTAATTTAGTTTAATGCCAGTATTGTTTTGACTAACCATTAACATGCCAGAAATATGTCATTACTCCATGTATCCAGTGTATTTGTCAAGTGTTACATTCATTCTGTGGACCTAACCATTTGAGGAGATACAAGTTGGCAAATTGTATTCCGTGCAAAGGTACTACCAGTAAGCCTGAACTTTGTTGACAATGTGACATAATTAGTAAGCAGATCTAGCATATATTGATCTTTACACATACATGCGTTTGGTCACTGAAGCATTTACCAGAGATGAACTGAGATCATAATAATATTATGATATGTATCATCCTTTGGACATTCAGAAATGTGTTTAACTTTCATTACAATGAGTTTAGTATTTCATTACAATGAGTTTAGCAGTTTAGCCTGTTGTTAGAACACATTTTTGTTAACACAAAGCCAAACACATGAAAACACTTAAGAAAACCTACCGTCAACCCTCCTCAACTTGTCCAACACACACACCAGGCATGGTAGTGGGGGCAAAGTGGTTTTCAAGGAAAATGGCCGGGGGTCCAGGGGGCCTAAGAAAATTCAATAAATGAGAGTGAAATTTTCACTTTTTCATGCCATTTCAATGCATTTTTTAATAATTTTGTTTCAAACTGTTTCGCGGATTTTCCGCGATTCGCGGAGGTCTACCATGCCTGACGCATATATGATATGTGCATGCACACACACTCAGAGTCACATACAAACACAAACACACACCATTGAAGTTTATCTTGACTTGATCCTCTGTTGAGGTTGTGTTCTTGCAATGCATGTATCTTCATGTTTAAAATTATGCGTGTGTGTGTGTGTGTGTGTGTGTGTGTGTGTGTGTGTTGAAGAAAGGAGGTGAGGAGGGTGTGATTTTTTTTGTAATGGTACGTCAGTTGTATGTATAATCATATTCATGGAAAAAAAAGTTTCAAGCTTACCTAATTGTTCAGAAATTGGTGTACATAGTATGTGGCCGATTTATGTTCAGAAAGCAGCCACACTCCTTTAAATGTGTATTGGCCCTTTACTCAAATGGCTTTTATTACTGTTGACATCAGCCTGTAGTAGGGGCCAATAGTAAACAAGAGCTGTACGATAAATATTCTACAGTATTGGAATATCATGGTACAACTTAGTCTTTCGTGGAAGACTATGACTCTCAAACTAGGAGGCATCTGCACTGGCTCTAGTGCTGCAGCCAAAGGGATTGGTTGGCCTTTGAGGAAGTACCCTGGGCAAGGCTTTTCCACTACATGTATAACAAATTTTACCCTAGCCTGTCAGAACAGCAGCTGCCCTCTTAGCTGTCTGGCAGTCATTGTTAGAAATGAAAGACGGGCATTAAAAAAAAGAAGAAGTAAATATGCCAATTTTTTATATGGAAGGGCATGATCTAAAGTTGTAAAGCAAAGTAAAGTTTGGTTGAGGTTGTTTATAGCCCCATCGACTGCTACGGCCATGTCAGGGCTGTCACCACGTCAAAATTTGAGCACATGAGATCACAGTTTAAAATCCGACCACGTGATAGTGAGGAGGTGTCATGTTTACTGATTTAGAATACAACACCTAAGTTAATTCACCATTTTTTAATGAAGTCACTTCAAAGTTCATTAACAAAATCATGCAAGCAAAACAAGAAGCTAATTCTTATAATTTCAAACAAGGCAACACAAACATTATAAATCATTCATTTAAATATAACAAGCGCGAAATCGCAATAGTTTGTGGCACGCGGTCTATTTTTACCGCTCCAGTCATGAGTTACCTCCCCTGGCTTTTCAATAATTTTAATCTGTAAACCAGAATGTTATCTCTGCACCATTTCGTAACTTTTTATATCTTTTGGAAAACATTTAAAACTATGTATCCTACTTATACTCATCAAAAGAAGCACCGCATACTCGTCGTGTCTGTTGTAGTGTCTGTATTACATATGTTTATTATTTTGTACGCTTTTAAAATACATCATTTTAAAGAGCGGCCAGAAGTGTAGCCTCGATTTGAAGTGCGACAATTTTGTCAAAATGTGCGACAATTTTGGACCGACAGACCAACAAAGTGAGTTATAGGTTTGTGGCTTGAGCCACAAACAAAAAGAGAAATAAACATTTCATATTTAAACAAAATTCTGAATAATGCCTTTGAACGACGGGATACATTTGTAATGCAAGAGGTTTTTTTAAAAAACACTTCATCTGCAAACCAAAACCATTAACCTTTTCAACAATAACGCAACATTTTCTTTCGAGGACTTTTGTCAGTTCACTGCACAAGAAAATACATTGCTTTGGAACAGGGAACTACAGTGGAATCTCCCTTTTAAGACCTCGAAATATCATCCAAAATAAGGTCTTAAGTGGGAAGGAGTTGTATAAGGGAGGTAATTTTAATACTTACAAAGGAGAGCAATATCTCAGAGAAGTAGGTCTTTAACTCGTCTACTACCGTCGGCGGGTTGACCCGCCGGTTTACCGTATACCGTTGCTAGCCACGGGCGGGTTTGACCGCCAGATACTAGGGAAACCCCGGTGTCCCCCTTTGCGCTATTTATATCGTGACATCACATCCTTTACTTCCGTGACATGCGCAGTTCGCTCAGGGAAAGCACAATCTTCCGCCATCTTCATTTGTAGGCTAAATTTTGTAATTTTCAATCGATTTTCGTCGCGTTTTCGACGATGGAAACTGACAACTTTTGGCGTGAACCTCTACAAGATGGCGATAGTGCCGACAAAGCATTTACTGTGGAAAAAGTGGCAGAATCTGAACTTAGGCGAATCAAAAAGAGCATCGAAAGTGTTGAAATGATCTTGGGTTTGCAGCAGCAGATCGACACAGGTAAATTTAGTGATGATTCGAGCGAGTATTTTTTTAATGAATTTTTAAAGTGAGTGTGTGCGAAAATCAGTGCAGCAGCAAAAATTACTTGGTGCGCAACAGTAAACAGTCTAAGCAACACTTGGTAGTAGAAGAGTTAAAGACACACTGACCCAGCAAAATTAAGTCCCTTGATTTTTTCTGGCCAGGTGTGACCCACATACAAATTCCCCCGAAATCAAAACGCAGTCTGCTCTTCAAAGTGCTGTCTCGTTTTGAATTTTGGGGAATTTGTATGGGAATCACACCTGGCCAAAACGAATCCAGGTAAAAATGACCACCTTTGACGCTCGATTTGTGGGCAACCAAAGGAAATTGCGTGGTGCGGTTTATGCAGAACGGTTTCTCTCAGTGATCTCTATGTATTTTTAGAAAGAAAAATCTTCGGGTCAGTGTCTTTAAGTAGGAGGGAGTCTTATAAGGGGGGTCTCATAAGGGAGGTTCCCCTGTACTTACATTCTTTTCTCACTGACAAGGAAGCCAAATTGTCAAACAAGCACAAACACATTAGCACATACAAATGTGCATACATGCATGAGCACTCACACACATGAATGTATGTACACACACACACACACACACAAATACTTCCAAAAACATAGCTTATTTAAAAAATTAAAAATAACAAAAGCACATAATAAACCTTTTAAGTAAGTTTTGTGGTCTCCTCTGACGGTTGACAACACTGACTTCTGTTGATGCCCAGAGAGTAAAGCAGAATGCAAACAGAACATTCAATGTTTGGGCCATAAATTCCAGGTTAAGTTAAAAAGCAAACACAACAGAATCAAAACAAACAACAAAACCTTCAGCAGCACAAATGACAAAACTTTGACTTTCCTCACTTGCAATAAACATAAAGAAACAATGCATTAAAACAAAACAAACAAACACTTTTTTTTTTTCAAACAATCACACACAAATTTTACATTTTATATTGCAAGGTTACTTTTAACTACAGTCTACACACACACATACACAACTTGTTACAGTTAATTTTGTTGATTTATAATCAAACAAATATATTTATACTTATTACGTAATCGGTTATATACATTGTTGTTGGTGGTTGGTGTCACTCTTGAATGTTGTTTTTTGTTATCTGTTGATGAATAATTGATTGTAAAGCGCTTTGGGCTCATCTGAGGTAAAGCGCTATATAAATGTACTGTTATTATTATTATTATACATTCTAAAGTTATATAAGTGATGCTTATGATAATAATAACACCCCACATAAAATTCTAGCATAAAATCTTGTGCTTTCTATATTATGCAAATTTCTTCCATCACGCTAGATGAATACAGTAAATATGTATGAACATGCACACAAAAACTGTTTTGGGGGAACATAATAAAATGTGAGCAAGATTAGTTCTTATAAACATTATTATTATAACACTCTTTGCATATGGATGTGCACACACTATAAATACGAAATGAAATAAGGCAATTGCACAGTCCAATTCAATTAAACAAAACAATAGTAAATTTCACTAAACTGAAATCTTAAGGGCCAGCCACACGTCCACTAAAACCGCACGACTGTACGATACAATTCGATCACGTGGTCTCGAAGTGCGTATCACATTTGTTCTTCGAGACCACGTGATCGAATCGTATCATACAGTCGTGCAATTTTAGTGGACGTGTGGCTGGCCGTTTACAGAACGTTTGTTCAGGAAATGTCAGTAGAAAAAAGTTAACCTGTTAGTAGTTAGTCGCTTAAAGTCAAGTCAACAGCTACATGGTTATTTCAGGACTGTCACCATCAAAGTTCAAACCGCGCATAGCAAATCACACGTCAATTATGATCCTACCAACGTTCACCATAATTATCATAACTACGTTGTACAACCTGAAAACATGACAAAAAGCATAGAACAATTCATGGCAATTGGTATGGCACCTTCATCTTTCAAAGTATACATAAAGCTAAGCAGTGCTGGGTACATCAGCCCTTAAGTCTTTTTGTTGTTGTTTTTTTTGTTTGTATACTAGTTTGCCAATATGCAAGCTATCCACTGATGTATTTAATTTTACATTAAGGTCAAGGTCGCGCCAGTTACGGGGTTCAAACCCCGAAACACATAATCGCTAATATCTCGCGAAGTTTTGCATGTATTTCAATGCCGTTTTTTTCACGTCTTTTAAATTTTTTTTAATTTTTTAATAACCATTGATACACCATCAACCATATCTTCAATAACTTAAAAACGGCTTCATAGAATACATTCATTTTTTCAGTGTTTACTAAAAAGTAACATTGCAATACTAAATTCGAACCGGAAGTGTCAACAGTGGTGATAATAATTGCCAAAAATTGCAACATTTTTTTTTTTTTTTTTGTTTAAGATTTTTTTTAATTTTTTTATTATTATTATTATCTTTTTTTTTTTTTTTTTTTTTTTAAGGTTTCAACAAGCTGCAGATACTGCAAATGTTTATTTCGAAATATTTACATGATCATCAAGGAAAAAGATTCACCACAACGTCCGAACGAATAAATCACGTTAAATTGAAAGACGCGCAAGAAACAAAACCACTCGCGTGCTCAGAAGCATAAAAGCCCTTAAGTCTTGTAGGGCTTGGGCTTAATTGGTCTCAGGCAACACGCTTACTGATAGGCCTTGGCTATTTTGCCTTGAGAGAGCAGGACGAACCATGATAAAATCTTTAGATCATGGTACGCACAGCAGATTTATAATCCATTGCCTACCCCCTCTTGGTAATTTTAATGCGCCTTTTCATCCCTAGTATGAAGTTTTAATGCGTCTCTCACGCACATTTCACGCACAGAAACGGGAGCCCTGGCTTTATATAGAATACAAGGAAACCTAACTACATCCTTAGCCTTAATTCGGTCTCACAACATGTAAATGTACTGATCCCCAAACAATATGATCAAAGTCTTGAAGACAAATGATTACAGCAACACCTTAGAGATGTTATTCAAATATGACAATGTAATAAAATGAAAAAAACTATGTTGAAGATTGCAACAAAGCTAGATGTTTCACTGCGATATTGACTTTTCTTAATTAAGGCAAGGACAGATAAAATGAAACAGGAAGACATAATCGTAATGGCAAAAACTAACCAACCTCCTTATAAATCAGTACCATACGATAAAATTAAAAAAGGCAGGGGTATGAAAAAGACAACTACATCAGGTTATCTGCAGGGAAGAGAAGTTAGAATGAGGGTCAAGGTTAGGAAGCCAAAAGCATTGGCACAATAAAAAAAAACACTCTTACTATACATTTCTAAGGTAGAATGAACATATATAATGACACCTACACCATACACAGTTATTTGTTTCCTTTGCGTTTTATTTTAACCCCTTCTCTGCCCCATGACGGATATTTCCGTCATTCTTTCTTATAGGAATGTCCCACTGAAAGCCTCCATACAGGGATGTACCATTGAATTCATATCTCTAATCATTTCGAAAGTCTAGCTTGTCCATTTATATTTGAAAGTAGCACAGTTTTGACATACTTAAATTATTTTATGCTAGAAAAAAGTTTATCAAACACACACACGCACACAATTTTTTTTTTCAATTTTCAACATAACGTTGAATTGTCCAATTTGTCTCCAAGGCCCAGGACATTTTGACCTATTTTCTTGCTTCAGGACAATTTGTCCTATCACTTTTCCAACCTCAGTGCATCACTGATGTAGACCACACAACTGACTGAAAACATGATCTACGATCACAATCACGAAACAGACACCCCCTCAGCTTTCCCCGCCGCTGCACGCTTCTCCCCCTCAGCAGCGGCTCTCAGGCTCTGCCTCTCCTTCTTGCTGATCCACATAAGAATGAGCAGGGCGGGCAGGTGGATGAGGGTGAAGCGGAACAGCTTCCTGGAGCTCTTGCTGTCCCCCTGTCGGTAGAACTGCCAGCCCAGGTAGGACAGGTAGGCGTTGAGAGGTAGGGAGTCTGCGGCGAAGGTCCAGGTGGTGAGGTCCACCAGGGGAGCGGCCAGGGACAGGCCCATGGTGACCAGGCAGTAGCGCAGAGCCACCCGCTTGGTCAGCCCCGGGTTCACCACCGACATCATGCGGTAGCCCGCGCGAGAGTAGTCGGGCCGCAGGTTCCAGCTCAGCGCGTTGAAGTGAGGGAACTGCCAGGCGTACAAGATCCCCCCGAGCAGCCACGCTCCTGTCATGATTGTAGCAAAATCTGAATAAGTGATAAGTTTAAAAAATCACAAAAACAAATCAAATATTCTATTAATGTGATTAGCATGAGCGTGTGTGAGGAAATAGTCTTGTCAGGGACTGAAAAGTGCAGCGGAAGGCACAGAGAACGAGGAAAAGACCCCCCCCCCCCCCCCCCCCCAGCTTTCTACTGCAAGCACAGAGCAAGAGGCGGACACAAGAACAGCGGTGCGCGCGAGCCAATGACTGCAGCCAAGCAGACGACACAGCAGAACGACATCTTGGGAAGAAATAGATAAGGAACCAAGATCTCTCCCCTGCCAACAAGCCTACACCAAGGGATTTACAAACACCAAGAATGCAACAAAGAGCCCACGACCAAGGGAGGGAGAGAGAGAGAGAGAGAGAGAGAGAGAGAGAGAGAGAGAGAGAGAGAGAGAGAGAGAGAGAGAGAGAGAGTAATGCATGCGCAGTTTAATGTAAATGATAGGGACTAGGTGATGAGTATAAAAGAAAAAGTGGGTGAACAAGATTCCCAAAACAGGTTTTCCAATATCAGGAAAGATACAGTTCTGATCTCTGGCCTAAAAACAACAAGTGCAACGCCGAGCGGGGGGTCGCAGCATCGCCGAGCTACTCCGAAATCGGAATGTAGAGAGAGAGTACAGGACTCGCAAAGTAGCCTATGTGATGTACATGACTGGGGTCCCCCATGACTGTGATGGACACGTCATCTATAGTATACCGTGTTATGGTTCCAACTCGATTCGATAGCTTTGTGTAGATCTGTGAGGCGCTTTGAGCTGTTGTTTCAGGATATTCGCGCCATATAGATAAGTTATTCATTCAGAGCGAAGCGAGCACTACACAGGCAACCAGAGGAGCCGACCAGTCAGACAGACAGACAAGCGCGAACTAGGTCTTCGTTCCAATTCAAAGGTACTCAAGGCTTGTGTAGTAGAGGGTAAAGAGGTCGGGGGAGAGAGAG
>JAGGCT020000665.1:45000-47443 GCA_017654935.2 Phymorhynchus buccinoides | reverse complement strand
ACAAAAATGGTCAGATCCAGAATAAAAATAAAAAGGAGGGGAAAAAGGGGGGGTTGGGGAGGGGGCTACATATAGAAAGAGACGAACAAACTGACATCAGATAAAGAGTTTACTACAGTGGAACCTCCCTTATAAGACCTTCAAAAATGAGGTCTTAAAAGGGAGGTAATTTTAATACTTATAAAGAAGGGCAATGTCTCAGAGAAGTAGGTCTTATGTGGGAGGGAGTCTTATAATGGGAAGTCTTATAAGGGAGGTTCCACTGTAATTCAAGCAAAAGGAAAAGTGTGTTGTACCATCGTCGCTGCACATGCCGGTGGCAATGCCAGTGGCTGTGACGCGCACAGAGGACGGGTTGTAGCGCCCCACGCGGTCAGTCTGCCTGTTGGTCTTGGCATTGTTGGTCACGTCCGGCGGCTGGGATATGTGCTGGGCTGCAACAAAACAGTCACATTATGTCTGTATACAAAACAGACAACAATCCAAGCCTCAACAACTTAAAAACTAGATTTGTCAAAGACATGTTTTCAGGTCTAACAAAAGAATGAGTAATCTCCAACACTTAAATGGTGGATATTTAAAAACACAATTTTTTTTCATCAATATTTTCAATGAGCCAGAGGTACTAAAAAGCACATATTCAGGCCTTTCCCCTTAACAGTTCTTAAAAATGAGCAAAAGTGACTCTAACTCTCTAACTTAGAGAACATAAAATCATTGTTGTTATTAGTAAAGAATGAAAAAGGCTACATGTATGAACAAAAATAAACAATGTAAGGAGTACTTCTTGCCATTTCTAATGTCAATTTTGATCATATCTTATCTGGGCAATTTTGCAGTCCCTTTCCACTGTCCTCCCATTATTATCTTCTCATATCCCCCATCCACCAGCTTATTGTGGGCCTGAACTATTGCAATAGAAAATAATTGAACAAGTTTTCATACTCAGAATATTCACAGACAGGTATCGGTTAAGAATTGTTCAAGGATATATTTACAGTTCCAACCATGAACCAGACAGCATACACAGAGGGTGCCCAGCCACAGGAGTATCCAGCCATTCACAATGTCTGCTGAAGTTGTTACAGTCACAGGCATGAACCAGACTGAAGACATAGATGATGCCAAACAATGGGTTCAACAAGCCACTCACAATGTCTGCTGCTGTTGTTACAGTCACAGGCATGAACCAGACTGAAGACACAGATGATGCCAAACAATGGGTTCAACAAGCCACTCACAATGTCTGCTGCTGTTGTTACAGTCACAGGCATGAACCAGACTGAAGACACAGATGATGCCAAACAATGGGTTCAACAAGCCACTCACAATGTCTGCTGCTGTTGTTACAGTCACAGGCATGAACCAGACTGAAGACACAGATGATGCCAAACAATGGGTTCAACAAGCCATTCACAATGTCTGCTGCTGTTGTTACAGTCACAGGCATGAACCAGACAGAAGACACAGATGATGCCAAACAATGGGTTCAACAAGCCATGCACAATTTCTGCTGCTGTTGTTACACATAGTTCCAGACCTGAACCAAACAGTGGACAGAGAGGGTGTCCAACCACAGGAACATCTCGCCACGCACAATGTCTGCTGCTGTTGTTACACATAGTTCCAGACCTGAACCAAACAGTGGACAGAGAGGGTGTCCAACCACAGGAACATCTCGCCACGCACAATGTCTGCTGCTGTTGTTACACATAGTTCCAGACCTGAACCAAACAGTGGACACAGAGGGTGTCCAACCACAGGAACATCTCGCCACGCACAATGTCTGCTGCTGTTATTACAAACAGTTAGAGACCTGAACTGACCAACCAGTGGACACAGAGGGTGTCCAACCACAGGAACATCTCGCCACTCACAATGTCTGCTGCTGTTGTTACAAACAGTTAGAGACCTGAACTGAACCAACCAGTGGACACAGAGGGTGTCCAACCACAGGAACATCTCGCCACTCACAATGTCTGCTGCTGTTGTTACAAACAGTTACAGACCTGAACTGAACCAAACAGTGGACACAGAGGGTGTCCAACCACAGGAACATCTCGCCACTCACAATGTCTGCTGCTGTTATTACAAACAGTTACAGACCTGAACTGAACCAAACAGTGGACACAGAGGGTGTCCAACCACAGGACACTCACAATGTCTGCTGCTGTTATTGGCGTTCTGCATGACGTCGGCCAGGGCACTGCGCGCCGTGTTGCCCGGGATGGCGTAGCTGGTGAAATGCTGCGACCGGGGCCTCTCCCCTCCACTCCCTGCCCCTCCCCCTCCCTGCGGGGTGGCGCTGGCCAGGTGGTAAGGGGAGGCCCCCTGGCCGTGGTCGGAGTAGGAGGAGGAGGAGGCACCGCTGTCCCTGGCCCCGCCCCCACGCTGGAACCCCCGCAGCTGTTCCTCATCAAACACGCTATCATCGTCCGACGAG
>JAGGCT020000665.1:0-40000 GCA_017654935.2 Phymorhynchus buccinoides | reverse complement strand
TTAGAACACACTCACTGTATATTGGTGCCTCTGTTGCCATATTCTCAAATAAGAAGCACATACATTACATAGTACACAAAAAATGTGCTGAAGATCAACCAAGTTTTTAAACAAGCGCGAATTCGCAATAGTTTGTGGCACGCGGTCAATTTTTACCACTCCAATCATGAGTCACCTCCCCTGGCTTTTCAATAATTTTAATCTGTAAACCAGAATGTTATCTCTGCACCATTTTGTAACTTTTTATATCTTTTGGAAAACATTTAAAACTATGTATCCTACTTATACTCATCGAAAGAAGCACCACATACTCGTCGTGTCTGTTGTAGTGTCTGTATTACGTATGTTTATTATTTTGTACGCTTTAAAATACATCATTTAAAAGAGCGGCCTCAATTTGAAGTGCAGCCTCGATTTGAAGTGCGACAATTTTGTCAATATGTGCGACAATTTTGGACCGACCGACAGACCGACCGACAAAGTGAGTTATAGGTTTGTGGCTTGAGCCACAAACAAAAATGGAAACCATAACCCTTTCACCGCCAGCCATATCTCAGCCAAATATTTCCATTAAATTTACCTGGGTAGCGAACAAAATCCATCTGTAGTATTGGGGACTGTTTTGTAACATATATATAAAATAAGGTCTATCCTTACTTCCCAAAACAAAGACAATAGGGTCTTTGGATAATAGACCCAAAATTGATGCCTTTTAGTGACATAGAAGTTAAATCATTGTGGTGCTAAAATGTGACTTTGGCGGTGAAAGGATTAAAGCTTAGCTCAACATACTATGCGAGCATGCATTAGTAAAAGCAGCAATGGGGACCAACAGAGTTGAGCCTTCTCTCAGTGTTCTGTTCACTTCTATAGCGATCCCTCCAGTGCTGGGATACAGTGGATACTTCGGGGCATGAGGGGCAGACAGCATGTCAGCCATCCATCACAGCAGCACCTGAGGGAGGGGTCCCTTCACATTCCTCACAGAGGACACATCCCACTGTACAGTGAATTAGGGGGGGAGAAAGGGGCAGGAAGCTACCACTATACCCAATAGTGATAGGGAGAGTCATTGTAATCAATTAAATGCTTTTCTATTTGCTTACTGATCGATTGTGACATAAAACTTTGGGTCAGAAAACCATAGAATACATGTGTGTTACTTCATTCCATCCATTAGTTTGCTTTATTAGTTAACACACATACATACATGCACACACACACACACACACAGACTCATGTACTCACACGCATTATATACATACACCACACAGACACACACGCACATAACTCCCACCCACTCCTCCCACAGTCATGTAGACATGACGCTCAGATGAGATTGTCTCAAATTTAACTTTTCAGTGATGAAAAACTGACCAAATACGACAAAATATAAATACCAGATTTTTCAGACTAGAATAATAATAATAATAATAATGAATAATGCTTAGTAACACACATATTTGCGCATAATGCAATACGTTTCCCCCAGACTGAGACCCCTGCGCCTTACTATTTCTAGTAATAAATTATGATAGTAAGAGTATTATAGCAAAATCTGAATTTTGTGTAAAATTTGGCGGGTGATCCTTATAGTCAGGTGTGCTTTAAAAGTCCAAAAAAGTATGGTAAGCTTTTGTGCCAGTAAAAAACAAATACTGAAGTAGGTAATGAACTACCTCTTGTTTTTAAATCTCCTAGCGCCACCAGCGAACACATTCGCCGATGACGTCATTCCTTTTTGGTACCCACTGCTTTCGGGTGAAAACCCAACAGTCATGAAATTGTCATGCCAGCGTTGGAGTCATACAAAATCGAGTGCATCAAAACTTGAATCCATATATGACAAACCTATTCACATACACATGGGCGCTTCTACAAAATCCTGGAAAACATGAAAGACAGAGGCCCATAGGCCGCCTAGTCCCCGGCAGGGTGCAGAGGAAGCCTGAAGCAGAAGGCAAATGCTATTTTAAAGGAATTCGACAGGCTCTCCTTGAAGCAAACTACAAGGCTGAGGCATGATGACATGGGCAAGTGGTGGTGAGGATATGTAACTAAGTATGAGAAGATGATGATATTTTTTTTATTATTGAAATTTTTTTTGAACCTGATCTTCAGGCAGATGCCACTGCAATAAAAAAAAACAAATAAACAAAATGTTTTAATTCAGACACAAAGCCTGAAAAGAAGTACCCATGTGATGCATACAACAAGAACATGTGTATTCACTTTCTCATCCTCTCTCTCTCTCTTCTGATTCTTTTTCTATGGTCACCCCCTAAAGTGTGTACAATTACTTCTATATAAAGAAGTTGGTCACCACCACAGATGAAAAAGAAGGACGACAGGCAGTAGCCATTTGGGTTGACATGTAGATTATCAATGGTGTCAATTGTCAATGTCATGTGAACACAGGGAGATCATGCAAAGGGATTATTAACCCTTTCACCGCCAGCCATATTTCAGCCAAAAATGTCCATTAAAATTTACCTGGGTAGAGAACAAAATCCATCTGCAGTATTGGGGATTCTTCTGTGACGTATATAAAATAAGGTCTATCCTTACTTCCCCAAACTAAGACAATAGGGTCTTTGGATAATAAGACCCCATTGATGCCTTTTAGTGACATAGGTGTTAAATCACTGTGGTGCTAAAATGCATTCGTTGGCGGTGAAAGGGTTAAAGGTTCTATTGTTGATAGGACACTATGAAGGCACTGACCTTGCCTCTCCCTTCGCTGCTGGCCCTGGTAGTTGACGGAGGTGCGCTTGGAGGGCAGCATGACGGGCCGCTTGTTGTTGTGCAGGGCCAGCGCCTGCATCACCGCCTCCGTGCGGATCTCTGCCCACACCACACAACGCACTAACACCACCCGCTTAGTACCAAGCCACTGACACCACCCACTTAGTGACACGCCACTGACACCACCCGCTTAGTGACATGTCACTGACTTCGTCCGCTTAGTGACACGTCACTGACACCGTCCGCTTAGTGACACGCCACTGATACCACCCGCTTAGTAACATGCCGCTGAACGCTTAGTGACACACCACTGGCATCACCCGCTAAGTGACACGCCACTGACACCACCCGCTTAGTGATATGCCACTGACACCACCCGCTTAGTGACACGCCACTGACACCACCTGCTTAGTGACACGCCACTGACACTGACTGCTTAGTGACACACCACTGACACCACTCGCTTAGTGACATACCACTGACACCATCCCCGTTTAGTGACACGCCACTGACACCATCAACAAAGCTAAAGGGTTACACTAAAGGGTTTGCTACACTACATACGATTCGCTGTCAATTCGATGTGATTGTGATGATGTGAGTCATGATTCACATGAAATTCATGTATTGGGTCTACTTCAGTACATAGAGCGAAAGTAGTAGAATTATTTTTAGACGGAAGTATTTCACGTGAATCATGACTCGCATCATCACAATCGCATCGCATTGATTGCGAATCGTATGTAGTGTAGCAGGCCCTTAAAGCATCAAGCTTAGTTAGTAAATCAATAATGCATGTTAAAATTAAAACGACAAAATCGCCACAGGATAAAATAAGGTAGACAGGAGCAAACTTCCAAAGATCTTACTTCTCTGAAAACTATGATTGTGCTAAATAGGTCTATTTCCTGTCCGTTTTACCCTTTTTCATGTCTAAACAGGAAAAGCTATCCACCCACAACAGGTTGAACTGGTGTTCAGGTAAGGGTACAAGATCTCAATATGCACATGCTAGATATAATTCAAGTAAGCCCTGTTTGCAGATGGGAACGGATGACACAAAGGGAGAACATGTGCACATCAATGTCATCTTTACATATAAAGTGAATGCAAGCTTAAACCCCCCAAAAAATAATCAAGGAAAGAGTGACAAGATGAACAAATCACATGGGAAATGAATGAATAAATGATCAAGCAACAGCGATTTTGGCTCCACTTTGTAGTGTGAGGTCGTGCACATGAAGATTTTAAGCTTTGTCTCAAATCTAAGTTGCACTCGATCAAACAAGGTGCAAATCATTGCAAGCATTTTGTTTAATACGAAGGAAAAGTCCAAAACAATATTATCAAAAGGCTAACTTTTGAGAAAGAACAAAATCTCCCAAAACCTGGCATCCTCCTGTTTCTTCAATCCATTCAATAGCTTACCACTTCTTCCTTGCCACCTTTACATTCCTTGCTCTTTTCCTATCTCATATTAAAATTATTTTTAAAAATAGGCAGAATTAAAACTTATTAATTAATCTTTTCGGCTACAGAGTCAAGGAACCATTGATTGAAACAAAATTCCAACTGAAGATTTTAATGACAAGTGAATCGCTGAATGCAGATAAGTTCCTGAGTGACTGAACTTGGGCACATGACAGCAGCATGATGCATCTGCGCTTCAATGACAAGAAACTGAGCAATTGCCAAAAAAATGAATACATGATAAATGGCTAAAAAATGTGTGGTTGTAATTGACCGGTTGTTACAGATGGTCCTATCAGCAGACTATAACCATTGTGACCTTGACCTTTCATGCACTAAATATTTGGAATTACCATAAGCCAATGCATCTGCACACCAAACTTGAACATTGTAAGTCCAACGATGTGAAAGATATGGGCATAAGAAGAAATTTACATTTTCAAAGTCAAACTTCAGCATGGTTATTATTTTTGTATGGGAGTATTGGGACATTTTGTGTACTGTGATGCACCACCACAGTAAATCTGAAACGATTCATGCAACAATTCTTGTCAGTTGAGATACAGCTTTGGGATTTGAACGCCATGATTCGCTTGCACGCGCACAGACAAATTCATGATCATAATGTTATAGCCCTTTCACCAGAAAACGTGAAAAAAAACCGCATTGAAATATGTGCAAAAGTTTGCAAGATATTAGTGATTAAGTGTTTTGGGGTTTGAACTCCTTAATCAACATGGCCTTGACCTTGAAATAAAACTAAAGCAATTAGTTGATAGGTAATACCCTCTAGAACTTTTACTTGTACACTAAAAGTGATTGAAATAGACTGAATGGTTTTCAAGAAAACATGGCCGGCAGGCCGGACAGACGCACAAAACAAAAACAGTACTTCATGAAGCTTCGCTCGGGAACTAAAAAAAAAGGCAACATCTTGCACATTTTGAAGGTGAACCACTTAACCTTCAAATTTTTTTAGAATAGTTCATGCATTCCAATTTTGTTTTCTATCCAACTGTTTCCTCTAGATATCATCAGGCCAAGAGTGCAATTGCGCTGACAAAGTTGTCATACATGGAAAAACTTTGTAGGTAGTACTAAGTAGTACATTAACACATCATGTTTGCACAAATCACACAGAACAAAAAAGAAAAGACACTTTTTATAGGCATAGGAAATCAAGGTATTTTATACAACTGAATCCTGAAACACATATTTGAAACATCTGAAAGAAAACACTGGTGGTATTCAGAGTGATCTACTTTTACAAGGACGCATGTAACCCACACAGCCACACACAAAATTCAAGGAAAGGTACAGCACTGCCTGTACTTTTTTTCCTTTTCAAACAAGGTTTTTGACGTTAAATGATTTGTCTACCACAATCACTGCTAGTGCTTTAGAAAAGAGTATTTGTTATCCCTTACTCCCATAATCTTGGCCAGGATTTGCAATTACTGCGCACGGTAATTAGATCCCTCTTCTGTATGAGTTGCCAGCTTTCTGATCCAGCAGAAACCTTTCCCCTGCCTTCAATTACCACATCTATGATTTTATCTCCAGTATTTTCTCCTGTTCTCTTCTTCCAATTCTCTTCTGTACGCATGTGTTTAGTCTGTGCATGAATGCACATGCGTTTATGTGTGTGTCAGTGTGATGTGTTTGTGTGCATGTTTATAAATATAATACAAACGAAAGACAAAGAGGGAGGAAAATGAAATTTAAAAAAGAGAAAGGGGGGAAAAAGCCCTAGGGAAAAAGAAAGAGAGAGGAGGAGTTGTAGAGATGCGGAGAGATGTGTGTAGGGGGGGGGGGGGGGGGGGGCAGAGAGAGAGAGTGAGGTGTGCGAAGAGACAGAGGGGAGAGAGTCTACCGGTACTTTAACTCAATCACATCCTTCCACATAAATAAATGCGATATGTGACGTCATCATTGAGGAAAGGAATTAAGGAATTACCGTATTTTACGGACTATAAGGCCCACCTGATCATGACGCACCCCCAAAATTCAGTTTTTTTTACTCTGTTTTCTTACTATATCATCAGTCACATTACAAGGCGCAGGGGTCTCAGTCTGGGGGAAAAGTATCGCCTTGTAGTCCTTAAATACGGTATTCTGCAAGCTTGTAAAGTGTTACCTGAGTGGTATCTGTTGTCCTCGCGGGTCAGTCTTCGCTGGGCCCTGCGCTGGGCAGCTGTAGAGGGGCTGGGGGCACCGGGGCCTTGGCCTGCCCACACAGGTAACACCACTGGTCAGATGGTATTGGCTATCCATCACATTGGACTAGTGGAGGAACAAACGTGCAGTTTAGCAACTCTTCTAATGTTTTTGGTTTTCAGTCTCAATGTATCAATGGGGAGGGGAGGGGGGGGGGGGGGGGGTGTTGGCACACATGTACACATACATATAATAAATTCCATACTTCTTTTTTTTCCACTTCCTTGGCTAGATTTCTATCACCCTGTCCCAAAAATAAATGCTCACAACAGAGATGACTAGTATTAGTAATAGTATTATTCTATTATTTATTTTTCTTTATAAAATCATGTATTCTGTGTAGTGCATTGGGCTGAATGTATAGGTCTGTAAGTGAAAGCTGCTTAGTGATGTTATGGTCCTATTTTCCAAGGTTTAACTACTGTCTAAACCATTTCAAACATGTCTAATTAGAAAAATACAGATAATCCAGCCATTTTAATATATAACGCTCACTCACTCAGCCATCCAGCCAAAATATAATCATCTGTTAATATCAGTGTAAACCGAGGTTTGTGCATGACATGTGTATCATACACATAAGTTTATTTTTTAAAAACTCTTCCCCTCTGTTATTTCTGTACAAAATACACTTTTTCTTCTCCACTAACAATAACACGATGTGCAAGCTAAACTAGTCTGACTCATCTATGTTTTGTTTAGCAGCAATGAATGCTCACCTAAAATGTTTGCGTTTCTCAAAGAGTTTTGGATGACATGGGCTGATAAACTGCAAGACTGAGCAAGCTCTATTTAACCGTGAAATAAGCTGGTGGGAAAGGTGGCAATATTCCCACTGAATCATGACCATTTACTGCCCCAGTGCCTGTACTGTACCAGAATATCTTGACACCCAATCCTCTACCCTTTTCCACTTACTGAACAAAACAGAGTCTGTTAAAGACAACGACAGAAAAACAACATGGCAAGCCATATAAGCATAATCCCGGAGACTGTGCACTCTATGGGAGGACGTTTACATAGCTTGCCGTTTTGGGTGTGCTGAAATAAACAGCCATTGTTGTTGGGACATCTGCGCCAAATTTCATTACATTTACAGCATGGAAGCAACTGGAGAAAATCCAAAAACAGGCAAGGCAGGGGTCCAGGGGCCGCCCAGGCACCTGGCAGGGTTTGCGACTAAAACTTCTGGCTGCTATTTAAACTGAAGAGCGATGTTGCTTGGAACAGAAACAAAATGAACTTTGAATCAATTTTTTTTTTGGGGGGGGTCAAAATTTAGAAAAACAGGCGCCGCCTCGTATCCTAGGCAAGGTTGCATCCATGTTATAGTTTGTTCGCTTTGGCTTGAACATAATATCTTATAACGCTTAACAAAAAAACTGAACTCTCTTGAGGTACAATCATATGGCCTGCTATTTGGTCAAAATAACATTTTTAGAGCATCATCATAAAGACACAAGAGATATCTACCTACCAATTTTCATTATGATCAGTTCAGTACTTGAGATTGTTTTTACACAGGCAGACAGGCAGGCAGACAGACAGAGAGAATAAAGAAAGAGAAATGCACAGCAGCTCATTTGCAATGTCAAGTACTCATACTCTTGTACACTTGAGAGATCTTTTTGAAAAGGGGTAAGTAGACAGGGAGGGTAGGTAGATGAGAGCTCTGAAGATAGGAGATAGAGTCCTTCTGGATTGAAAAAAAGCTCTGTGTGTGTGTATGAGTGTGTGAGGGTGTGTGTGTGTGTGTGTGTGCGTGTGTGTGTGCGTGTGCGTGTGCGTGTGCGTGTGCGTGTGTGCATGTGCGTGTATGCGTGTGTGTAGAGTGTGTCTGTGTCTGTGTGTGGCTATGTGAGTGTGTCTGTATCAGTGTGTGTCACTCACAGTATGCTTCTGTTTTAGTGCAATTGTTTTTCCGCAAAGAAAATTCACTTCAAAATGCAGGTTTCAAATTACTCCAATGACTAAACAAGTCCTGTTGCCTTCTCTGGGCAAACAGCTAACCAAGGTTTTTAAATAGCAAAGACTGCAAGTTTGCGCACATCCAACTTCCACAGCCATCATGTCATAGGGGCCATCTGCTCTGATAACTGTCTTTTCAAAAGGTCAGTCAAGCCCCCCCCCCCCCCCCCCCCCCCCCCCCCCCCCCCCCCCCCCCCCCCCCCACCCCCCCCCCCCCCCCCCCCCCCCCCCCCCCCCCCCCCCCCCCCCCCTATTTGGGACTCTGAATCAAATGGCAAATGATCATTCCTTTTCTTCCATATTCCATAGAAGGGCTTTTATATAAGCTTTTCCAGATACATGAAACAATAGGCCTAAATAAGCTTTGGTGTGTGTGTGTGTGTGTGTGTGTGTGTGTGTGTGTGTGTGTGTGTGTGTGTGTGTGTGTGTGTGTGTGTGTGTGTGTGTGTGTGTGTGTGTGTGTGTGTGTGTGTGTGTGTGTGTGTGTGTGTGTGTGTGTGTGTGTGTGTGTGTGTGTGTGTGTGTGTGTGTGTGTGTGTGTGTGTGTGTGTGTGTGTGTGTGTGTGTGTGTGTATGTGTATATGTGCATTTTTGTATGCATTACTTTATGTATAAACTTTCACAATTTTGTTAAAATAACTGTTCATTGCAGAGCATGCTTTTCAATCCATTTGCACACAAGATGTACTTTCCTATTTTCCATCCTATTTCAAAAACTGGTTTACAGTATTTGTTTGCTTGTCAGTTTACATCTGCTTTTCTGTCTAGATACCATGATTCACTGCTTTTACAAGGCATTTTACTTTTTGTTTAATTTTACTGGGGTGTTGTTGGTTGTTTTTTTACTTTTTAAATGCTTTACAAATACTTTTATTTTTCTGCTAAACAAGTTAATCGGTCAAAATATCATGACTAATGTTAATAATTTGTTAAAAAAAGTAAAGTGATCTATTTTGTTATTTACTCATTTATAATATTCATAAATGCACACAAGTGACACACACAAAACAAACAGCTAAAACAAAAGAAGAAAAAAAGATACTGGCTTTAAAGTTAGAGTTCATCATGCCAACTTAATGACACACTCTGCCAATAGTCCCATACTGGCAAACATACTGAAAAACAATGACATCTAATTCATACCCAACTGTCAAAGATCAAGCTCTTCTGTGCAATGTTAGAGCTTAGTCCCTCCTGAACATTAGCAAACCACATTCACAAATAACAATCATGTAGCTACCGTCAACATCACTAGCTAGGTTTCCCAAGCCTCTCACTCCGTCCCCCACCCTCCCCCTACACACACACAAAGGTGCTGTGCTTGCGGTGATGTGCTCTCAAGGTTTGGCTGATTTCACAAAGATAAGTCTCTGTGACTAGAATACCAAATACCCCAAAAAACACCAAATACTGCTACAAACACCAAAGATACTTTCAATTTTCATACACTGGTACAGAAAAATAGCCAGGAGAAAAAAAATCATGTTTACATAATTACAGCCATACATTGACCAAGATCAAATTTAGTAAGACCACAGTAAATTTAGTAAGACCACTTTCTTTGATATTCCAGTAAAAATCTCAAAATTGAAGGGACTGAAATTTTATTTTGAGATAGCCAATATTTTGAGGTAAAAAGACTTTTCAACATAGAGATTATTATACTATATTATTATATTATAGTCGTTTGTTTGCTGTATGTTCCAGTGACGTTGCAGTCTGTTTCAGTTTAAAAAAAAAAAAAATTATACTTGGACCCAAAAATATATCCGAGTTTTCCAGTATTTTTGAGTTATCAGTTCTCCACTGTATTATTAACCCTCATCTCATTTCATTCAAATAATATATAATGCCAGTATAATACTAATTTACTATACAGTAGATTCCTGCTAACTCAAAAACACGGGATAACTCGCAATAATTTTCTGGTCCCAGTTTAATCATCTTTATGCTAAAAGATCTTTTTATTTCACTCAAAATATTGGCCATCTCAAAATAAAATTTCAGTCCCTTCTGAGCAATTTTCACTGTATATCCTCTACAAACCATAGATATGCAACCAATGTTCTCTGTGTCGAAAGTGCAGCAAAAACCTCTAGCTTGACAATTCAAAACAGATGAATGCGCAGCAAAACCCTAAAGCTTGATCTACAGGAAACTCCAGTATTGAGTGAAGGATGCAGAAAACACTAATTCCCCCAATCCCCCGCATATATTATATATGCAGTATGCTAAAACCGGTAGTTAAGCCCTAAGTGGCTGCTGTCTCATTGCAGTGTCACAGGAAATCGGCAGCCGTCCATTCCCACACCAAATGGCAATAATGCATTCCACAGTCAGTCTATGTCACTCCTGGGGCCCCACCTACTATAGCCTCTGTATGCTGTTTTTGGTTTTCTTCATGAATGGAGCACAACGTTTTAAGGGGGGGGGGGGGGGGGGGGGGGGGGGGGACAGAGAGAAGGCGGAGACATTGATGGAGATAGAGATACACAAAAAATGGCTGGAGTGGGTTTTTTTCCTCTTCTTAATTTTTGTTTATATTTTTATTAAACCATTTTTGTTCTGGTCCAAAAGAAAATAAATAAATCAGTTAGTATTGTACTTTGTGGACTTTATAATAACAAGTTTTAATCTCTCCCCATCCCTCTCTGACACCCATTCACTCACTCACTTACATACTCACACTCTCTCTCTCACACACACACACACATCATCATCATCAATCAAGACATCATCATCATCATGTACATATATATAGACACAACCCATGTCTTGCACAACAAACTGAATGTGAAAACAATAAACAACAAAAACAAAGAACAATACTACATCAGCGTGTGTGCACAAAGAAACGTTAACTTACTCTCATTGGCCTGTGTCAGGTAGGGCCCCAGTAGCCGTGCCTTCTTCTTCTCATAGCCTTTTTGTGTGATGTCACCTGTAACACAAACAACACCCACACATTTTCTTAACTTAAACTTGTCCTGTATCCCGACCCTGATTCCCTAAATTTTGGGAAGCTTTTTTGTTGTTCCCAGTAATAATAATAATCGTACATTTATATAGCGCTTTACCTCAGATGAGCCCAAAGCGCTTTACAATCAATTTTTCATCAACAAATAGACAACAAAAACAGCATTCAAGAATTACACCAACCAACAACAACGCATACATACAAAGCAACTCACTCTCTCTCTCTCTCTCTCTCTCTCTCTCTCTCTCTCTAACAGTAACACACATATACACACACATTTAACAACACCGACTCGTTCATCCCCCATTCAGTAAGCACACATCAACTGAGCCGCACAGACTGACCACATACACCAACACAGACAGAAACACCCTCACACACAACGTACGCACGCAGACAGACAAACACACAGTAATGTCTGTGTGAAGAATGGGCTTGCTTTTGTACGTGGATGCGTGTAGGTTTGTTTTTTGTCCATCCGTGCACGTGCGCGTATGTGTGCTCACGCGCGCGTGTGTGTGTTCATGCATCTAAGTGGGTGGGCGTGCACGCGTGTGTGTGCGGGGGTGTGTGTTCATGCATCTGGGTGGGTGGGCGTGCGCGCGTGTGTGTCCTGACAGTGTGTGGTGGTGTGTTGTGGGAGTGGGTGTGTAAGGCTACTTTGCGTTAGCTCTTTTGTTGTTTGTTTTCTTGTTTAATATTTATTGTTTAATGTTTTCTTATTAATCAATGTAAATATGTTTTGTGAAGCGCTTAGAGCCCTTACTGAGAATAGGTGCTATAAAATATGCATTAATATTATTATTATTATATCAAGTAGACAATTTACACTACAGTGGATTCCTGCTAACTCAAAAACGGATAACTCAAAAAAGACTGGATGACACAGTAATTTTGGGGTTGCATTTTGGGTTATCATTCTTATGCCAAAAGCCAAAGGTCTTTTTATCTGAAAATATTGGCTTTTAAAAGTGATTTCCACTGTACAGTAAAAATCGCTTCACTCAAAATTGAAGGGACTGAAATTGACTTTTTAACATAAGGATTATTACAGTGGGACCAGAAAATCATTGTGAGTTATCCAGTCAGTCTTTTTGTGTTATCAGGAATCCACTGTACTATGTATCTTTCCAGTCCACAGTCTCTCTCTCTCTCTCTCTCTCTCTCTGTTTGTTTCTATATTTCTTTTCTTAATTAATGTGCAGTTCTGACAATCCGATAGCGGCGATACAGAAATATAAATTGAATGGTATTTCTTTTTCTTTCTTTTTTAATTTGATTTGATGTAAAAAAAAGAAAAAAGGCTAGTACTTTGCCAAAAAAGGGCATGTCTTAGTTCACTCTCTGACTCTCTCTCTCTTAAATGTCCGTTCCACTTCCAGTCTAAAAATGACCTTAAGCTTGAAGTATGTGTTTTATTGATTAAATGTAAATAGGATTACTCTGTATATCACTTCTTTATTTTTAAAACATCAATAACTTCAAACATGTTTCTGCAATTTATTTTCCCGTTTAGTTTTAATGGAAAAAATAGGAAGTTAAAAAAATGCCCCAGTTTTTCAACTTTTTGTTTGCTTTTACAATGATCTAAAGCATAGGGATACAGACCTCTCTCTTTCTCTGACACACACACACAGTGACACACACACACACACACACACACACAGTGACACACACATACACACACACACTCACCAACACACATTCACAGACAGACTCAAGAGAGAAAAAAAAAAAAAAGAAGAAAAGAGAGAGAGAGAGAGAGAGAGAGAGAGAGAGAGAGAGAGAGAGAGAGAGAGAGAGAGAGAGAGAGAGAGAGAGGAGAGAGAGAGAGAGAGAGAGAGAGAGAGAGAGAGAGAGAGAGAGAGAGAGAGAGAGAGAGAGAGAGAGAGAGAGAGAGAGAGAGAGAGAGAGAGAGAGAGAGAGAGAGAGAGAGAGAGAGAGAGAGAGAGAGAGAGAGAGAGAGAGAGAGAGAGAGAGAGAGAGAGAGAGAGAGAGAGAGAGAGAGAGAGAGAGAGAGAGAGAGAGAGAGAGAGAGAGAGAGAGAGAGAGAGAGAGAGAGAGAGAGAGAGAGAGAGAGAGAGAGAGAGAGAGAGAGAGAGATATCCATGAATAAAAGGTTTTTTTAGAACACTGTTGTGCACCAGTGCTAGACTATCATTTCCACTTCCAGAGACTACAACTACAAGAGACTAAAGGGTAACACAAAACTTTGTCATAGAACTCAGAAGTATGCAGTAATAATACCAAAGACGAAGGTTCTGATGTCAGCTTGAGCAATGCCAGCTAATAATGATACAGTGGAACCTCCCTTATATGACCTCCCATTATAAGACTCCTTCCCACATAAGACCTACTTCTCTGAGACATTGCCCTTTGTAAGTATTAACATTGCCTCCCTTATAAGACCCCTCCCTTATAAGACCTCATTTTGGATGAGTTTTGAAGGTCTTATAAGGGAGGTTCCACTGTACTGTTACATGATGCAATGTTTTCTGGATATTGTCTCACAAGACCATCCATGATTTACAATTTCAGTTTAACTTCATGTGCTCAGAGCTGGATTGTGAATAGTGTCAAACGCACTTAGATTAGAATAGCAGTCCTGCTCGCTACGCTTCGCACGCACGCACTCTCTCTCACAGTCACACACTCTCTCTCTTTCGCCTCGCCCCCTCTTTTACTCGGATTTATGATGCAAGGGAAGTAACCAGTGAAAACCAGTCCAGCCAGTCATTCCCTAATTACTACCGTTTAGTAATTACTAATTAGTTACTAAGTATAACTCCTACTTCTGACCGGTTTTCAAGATCAAACTCCAAGGTCAAGGTCACAACGGTTACAAATTTTCTATGGGACCCTCCCTGCATCATAATACATCACCACACAAAAGTTGAAGCGATTCTGTACACTGGTTCGTGAGTTACAGGGCAAACAAACAGAAAGACACACACACACACAGTTGTTCAAATATAAGACTAAGAGGCATTAAGATGAAAATAAACTGTATATTCACCAATATATTTTTTTTAAATGTCAATAAAACCACTTCCAGTTGCGAACAGTGACAGAATAAAATGCACAGAGACACACAATCATTAAGAGCAGTTTCTCACGCTAAATCAACAGATTGTGTCCACCCCAGTCCCCACTAACTTAAATTAATTCTTTCCCCAAACTGCCTACCACCTTACCTCTGGAACAGTCAGCCTGTGATTTAACGCGTCAAGGGTTTTCAGCATGTGATGTGCATTACGCATACCCATGTCCTGGAAGTCTGCTTGTGAATGTGATTCATGTCGAACCTGATACTGTTGCTTGCCCTTCCCCTCCCCTTTCCCCACAGTCACTGTGCAGCATGCAGAATGTGCACAGGCAATGGAGCATTCATGTAACATACCCAAACAAGCACACCCAATGTCTGTCTTGTAATCTGGGTGGAGTTTTGGATAAATATAGGGAGGGAAGAGGGGAGGAGCGTTAAAAAAACACCCACACACACATAAAAATGAGCACTTACATTGTTACAAGCCATTTATTGGCTTGATAGGTTAGAACTTTACATTCCATCCAGATAATAACTGAGATAGACTTCAAAAAACTTCTTCAGGGGAAGAGCAGACTAACCCCCTCCCTACCTCTAGCATACATCTGCATCAACAGGAGCAGATAAAATAATATAATATAATATAATCACAAGCACCCATAATTGAGCTCTATCAGTCTATGATAATAAGCAGTCCGGTAATGTTATATTATTTTTGTTTGTCCCGGTCTGTCGGTCTGTCCAAAATTGTCGCACATATTGTAAAAGAGAAAGAAAAGTACAGACATAAAAAAATACTTGGGAATAAAGTAACATTTCAGATGTCATATCTACAGTTCTTAGGTATGGAAAGAATTGTATACTGAACAGAGCACATGAATCTTCATTTTAAAGCGTACAAAATAATAAACATACGTAACACAGACACTGCAACAGACACGACGAGTATGCAGTGCTTCTTTCGATGAGCATAAGTAGGATAAATAGTTTTAAATGTTTTCCAAAAGATATAAAAAGTTACGAAATGGTGCAGAGATAACATTCTGGTTTACAGATTAACATTATTGAAAAGCCAGGGGAGGCGACTCAGTGTATGTAATGATTGGAGTGGTAAAAATAGACCGCTGGGCTGCAGTCTTGTGGAGTGAAAGTGTTTGATCAAAAACTGTGTGTGTGAAGAGCATAATGTAAATGCGCCCGGCGATGCCCTTGTTTGTAGTTCAAATAGTCGCGTGCCACAAACGATTGCGAATCCGCGCTTGTTAATCAATTAACCTTGTTGTGGCTGTAAAACTTAAAGCAATAGCAATCTGAATCTGTACTGCACAGCAGACTACAGTCACTGGTGTATTTTTTGTATTGACTTAACACAGAACATACTGATACTGGCATTATTATTTATGAAGCTAATAATAAAAGCTTACAAAAAACAGAGGGGAACAAACATGTACACAAACATTTCACTTGAGTAAAACGGGTAAATTGATTTGGAATATAGCTTACAAAGTTGTTTGCTATTTCTTTAATTAAAAAACAACATACATTGAGATTGAGGTGGACAATGAAAAATCCAAATTATTTACATCTATCCCAAGGATTCTGCTCTCCTCGACTGCATATATGATCTGCATGCATTGCACACATGAGCTAGGTGTTAACTTGTGTGAATGCACATGTCTATGTAAGTGTGTGTGTGTGACTGTGTGTGAGTGAGTGAGAATGTGTGTGTGTGTGTGTGTGTGTGTGTGTGTGTGTGTGTGTGTGTGTGTATGTGTGTGTGTGTGTACACGTGCACGCATGCATGCACATGTCTATGTACATATGTATATAAATATAATGAGTGTAGATGCACTTGTGTACATGTATGTCAGTATGTGAGTGTGTGTATCACTGTGTTAGTCTAGATACATACATTATCTGCGTGCACTTGTATCATTATCACTATCTTGTGTGTACATTGACTCATAGAGTCATACCCATCATGAATTTGGGAGTGTTATACATATCTAGAGCAAAACAACGCTCAGTCAAAACAAACATACTAGCAATGCTAATGGGGATACTGGTGGGGCATAAACACTACAATACATACAGCTGGGGTTGTGGTAAATTCCCTGCTGGCAATGAATCATTTCCTCACTGCAAGTGCAAGCTGCATTGAATTATTTTTATCTTGACAATTTGCCTGATCATTTACCTGCCAACAGCCTTGACCTACTGCTGAAGTAAGCATATTGTATGTCCCTGATAGAGTAACACAAAAAGTTAGATCCCCTTGTCAGCATTTAACTCATTCGCATCACAACAATTTTGAATTATTCAAAAAACTCACAAATCACTCCAGTCATACACACAAACAAAACATACATAAACAAAACACAAAAGGAGAAATGAAAGAAGATTACAGGTTTTTACTTCAGGTTTAGACATAAGGAAGTGGTAGATCAGACTTTTTTTTAATAGACTTATAGAAAAACTCTCTACACCGATTGGCTACCCCACAACAAAAGCAAAGTTAGAGGCAAAATTGTGGTCTAAGGGAGCGAAGCAAGTTTAGAAGTGACCAAGGTATGGTGTGCACATAGATTTACTTCCCTTGAAGCAAATGCATCAAATTGACAGAGCTCTACCTATTAATTCCGGACATGTGATGGCCGGAAGGACTTGAATGAGTTTCATCTGTTCCTTGATGAGTACAGTGCTACCGGTATTTTTCTTTTTATAAACAGTCACCCAAAGAACATGGCCACAAAGTGCACATATTTAAACACACACATGTCACACACACACACACACACGCACACACACGTCTCACACATTAAACACACATTATGTGCTGCTTGCGCATTAAACAGACTGCACAAAAATAGGCATAGTGATAAACTTCAAACACAAACGTTCCCACGACTAGATACAAACAAAAACAAGTGCAAATGCACCATCATCACTGGTCACTGATGAACCTTACTACAGATATCTATCAATAAAATAATCTGCAATGCTATAAACTAAAGTAACCAAGCAAACTAATTTTTTTTTAAAGCTGAATAAAATATGTAATTTTTTATTTCAGAATCAAAATTATATTGCTTACTGAAATAATTCTATTTCATTATTTGCAATATTTTTTGTTACTGCAATAACATGTATCATTTTTTCATGTTTTTGTTTTCTTTTTATGGGAAAAAAACCCTAAAAGTAAAACGGAAAACATTTTCACTCAGTTTTTTGCTTTGGCAAAACAAAATGAAAAAGGAATCCAGATGACGATGATAAGATTTATAAAAGTAAGTAGATTATAAGCAATGGTGGAACTGGGAGGGAAAATGGAATTTGGGCAGCTGTGGGTGCTAATTGCTATTCCTGATGCAAACAGTGCTTGCTACCTGTGGGAAAGTTGTGGGAAAGTCACAGCAGTAGGAGAAATCTGGCACCAGATCAAGAAGCACCCAGACAAGAGCTTCACTTCTTAGGTCTAGCTCTTTGCATCACATCTGTTCTAACTTTTTCTGAACTTGTCTCAGGAGTTCTTTTCAGTGTTTGGGAAATGGTTGGAGAAGAAAACTGGTTGACTCTTCTAGGCCTAGCATGCATGTATTTTTTGACGTTCTTGGTTGTCCTTTGCATCTCAACCAACAAGAGGGGATTAACTACTTTTTCGAGTGCGCATGCATTGCTTTTGCTTAATCCAAAAAATCACTGACATAAGCTCTGAAAATAGACAAACACATGGCAGGCCACTTGGCAGTGAATGTCTTTGCATTTGGTGGGAGTGAAGTGTGATGTACTGGGTGAATACATTCACCCTTGGTGCGAGAAGAGTTAAAGTGAATGCATACATTATCACCTGAGAATATTTTTGTCCATGATTTTAAATCTTCCTCTTCTTCTTCTTCTTCGATCACTCAGACAGTTTCCTGTCAATGAGTGCAGATGCATCATGCTGCCATTATGCACCTAACTAAGAAATAATTAGGCCCAGCAAGTCTGACTTCGGCTGGAGGAAATCTTTTTGAAATTCGTGAAAAAAGGCAGGAGAATGGACCGGTAAGGCAGAAAGATAGTACTAGTAGATGACAGTAAGCAACCTTGGGGAAAAGACAGAGTCAAAGAGAGACAGAGTGACAGATTAGAGGCAGAGGCAGAGATTAGAGAGCACAGAACTTCCAGGAAAATGTTTTGGGTCACATTTTAGCGGGAGTCTTAATAGGGAAAGTCTTAATTATATACTAGGGAGGTTCCACTATAGTACTTAGTTAATTTAATAAATAGTATCAATGGATTTATTGGATACAAATTACAATCGTCAATCACTCAATGTCACACAAGTCAGAAACACACACAAAGAGAGAGAGAGAGAGAGGGGGGGGGGATGAGGGGGGGGGGGGGTGAGCACTCTCTTGAATCAGAGACTGACAGTCCTCCAAAGTCGGAGTGTGGCTGCCCACATGGTGGGGTAATCAAAAACGGTCACACACGTAATGTTCTCATCCCTGGCTGGTGCCTTTGCACAGTGGTGTTCAACTACTTCAAGTACTTCATCTGTTGGGATGATCCCTGGAGTCTTTAGTTTAACTTAAAGTTTAAGCCAAGGTATGTACAACAAGTACAACAACAGAGAGTGACACTGACAGTAGTGACACTGACAGAGTGACACTGTAGTGAGACAGACAAAAAAGAATATAAAACTTAAAAGATAAAGAGAAAGCTCAGGATTGAATAGTTCCAATTGGCAATTCTCTTTTATTTTGTCTAAACTATCACTATAGACTATAGTATGATCAGTTCCTCACTTCCTGTGGGTGCAACATTATCTACTGACTCTTGTCATCAATGGGCTTATAAATTCATTGATCACATGTGATTAGCTCTCATGAGACTCTAGAGAGATTCATATTTTGTTCAGACACAATAACAAACCAGAGTGTTATTAAGAGTAAGACGCTAGACTACCACAGTACCAGCCGCGCAGCAACATTTTCGGCTCCAGTGACCTTGACCTTTGACCAATGACTTTCATTTTCGAACTTGGCCTAGACATCGAAGTGTTGGGTGATGTGTTCAATAAATTGAAGATTAGTTAAATAAACATCCATTCTAATTTCTAGAAGTTAGTTGAAGTTGAACTTAAGATGTGATTGAGGCATCAAATGATCATGCCTGTTCACCATTCAAGATGGTAGACTTAGACATGCGCGCGTGGTGGTGCGAACGACCGAGTCAGTGATAGCATTCTGGGTCATAGACTGTAGCGTAGGAAGCTTCGACCAGAAGGCGTCTAGATGGGACTTGAAGGTGTTGATAGATCTGGATCTGGATGTATACGTTGTAGAACTAGAAGCCTATGATTGTAAGAAGGGTACACAACGGAATGGGAGAGTGCATTGAGAGCTAAAATTGCTGTCTTGATGGTAATGACACAAAGGATTTTAAATTGCTGTCTTGATGGTAATGACACCCAGGGATTTTAAATTGGTGTCTTGATGGTACTGACGCAAAAGAGTCAAAATTGCTGTCTTGATGGTAATGACAGTTGATACAAGAATAAAATTTTCTTTCTTGATGGTAATGACACAAAAAGAGTTAGGAATAAGATTGCTGTCTTGATGGTAATGACAGCCTATCTTTTTATTCGCCATAGACGTCTTTCGGAGTATCTAGGCAAGACCAATCCGGCTACCGTAGAGGTCACCGGGATGAATTCCTATATTGTGCTGTGTGGCTTGGTGGAACGATGAAGCCTCTACTGGCTCTAGAGTTGACTGCCTGTCTTTGGATAATGTTTTCTTCTGTAAAGCCGGTGAATCTTGTATAAGTTTGTAATCCTCGAAGATCATAACACTAACACTAGTAACAGTCATATTTTTCTTTCTTACTGCACTGGGTGAAGACTTTCCCCCCTCACACTCACAGGGTTTTCATTTTGAAATGAAACAACAGATAAGAGTAAAAACAACAGATTAGGCTGGGGGATTTTGAGCATCTTTCAACCCATTTGGTGAGCTCTCCTGGCAGTTTAAACAATAACAACCGATTCAAAGCCGATTTTAACCGATGTTCTCGATCGGCAATCGGTTAAAAATAAAACCCCTGCCCTCACTTCTATTCTTTTCTTTCTCTGGTCACATCTCCAACATGTGTACTTTTACTTCTAAGTTCTAATGTTTTAGTTAGATCTAACTAAGTTGGTCACCACCAAGGGAGCCGCTGTAGCTCAGTTGGTAAGTCCGAGTCGCTAGCTCATGATCCGTCAGGTTTGTGAGTGCGCGGGTTCGAGCCCAGCTCGGTTCACACTAACAAATCACACTCACACTATTCACAGTGGTGTGTCCTTACGACCTTAGGAAAGGCACTTTACTTATATTTCCCTCACTCCACCCAGGTGTAAATGGGTACCTGACTTCAGTTGGGGGAAATGTCCTTCGGATGAGACTTTTCAAAAACAGAGGTCCCATACTGTGCAAACGCATGCACAATATCTTGCGCACACGTTAAAGCCCATGATGGGCATCCCACTATTCGGCACGAGTAGGCCGTGTCACAGCCAAAATCGTCGCTCGTTCAAATCTGTCGCCCGCTACTAAAACTATGAGTGTGTATTTGCAACATTGAGCATGAACCACAAATTTCACTTTTTTCTAGGGTTAGGGATAGGGTTAGGGTTAGGGTTAGGTAAATGGTTCAAGTAAAGAAAGAGTGAAATTTGTGGTTGTCACAAATACACACTCTCTCGCTACTTAGCGGGCGACAGATTTGAACGAGCGACGATTTTGGCTGCGACAGGCCGTGTGTGCCGGTGGGATGGATGACACGAATTCACATAGCATGCATCCTGTGCACTATTAATGGTCTGAATGAAGACCGGTGAGCGCGGGGCAGGATAAACATCCCCAACTGGAAGAAGGAAGAAGAAGAACCAGTTGAGTTCTTGAGTTGAGGTAACTTTGAATCCTTTGTTAGTAATGGATTGACTCGAGTTTACAAGAGACTGAAGAGATAACATACAGAGTGATTTTTAGTCTAACATGAAACAAAATATGTATTGTAATTAATGCAAAGAGTATCTACTGAAAAGTCGCCAGCTAGTGGGTCTAGACTGAAGTCGGTACGGAGGATTAGGCTGGAAGAAGGATAATTATATGAAAATGACAAGGAAATAAACAGGTCTCGTAAAGCTTACCTTCTGAAAGCTCTAGATCGAGCTCAGCAAGCTTCTCCCTTACATCTTCTGGTAAGGATGCAACGTCTACCTCGGCGCTAGCCATTGCTATCGGAAGTTTAACGAAAAATACCCTTCACACAACACAACGAGCTATGGTTATTGATCCCATGTCGCCATTTCAGAAAGCACCACCACACCTAGCAAAGTCTCGCGAGATCTGCCGCGAACAAGACAGGCTGGCGATTTCCTAGATCAGTCATCTTGGACCTCTAGGCCTAAACAGAGATCTCTGGCCTAAACAAGGCATAATCTAAAGGGACTGCTGAAACTCTTGCTGGTCAAGTTTGTGCGGGTGAGTACGTTGAATAAGTACGTCTCCAGAGGCTAAGGGATAGATAACCTTGTGATCAGAAATGCTTGGTTCATGCTGACAAACAAGTCAAAAAATGTTCCATGTTTCATTCACCCAGACCTGTAAATGTAACATCATGACCATCACCAGATCCAGATCTCCCAAAGCATTTCAAAAAATTGAAAGGGCACGTCTTAGAGCAGATAAACTCATCAAAATATCTAGGGGTTCATTTTGTGTCCAAAAAGGCAAATGGTGTAATAGGATTTCTAAGACGAAATCTGAAGAGCCCCAAAACAGAAACAAAAGCCCATGAATGAAACCACATGGCAGGAAAAGCAGGAATAAGGATTTTGGCTTTGTTCTTTTTCCTGAAATCAGGAATTTGCAATTCTTTATTGAAGAATAATTACACTGGAATGAGGTAAAAACTTTTTTATTGTTTAAAAATGCAAGCCGGCTCTTGCTCTATTTTATTAATAAAAATGTTCCCCCCAAAAAAAACTTCAGCTGTGGGGGCTTTGCCCGCCGACCCCTACAAATGACTCCGCCCTGTGATCCCACCAATGCAGCCGGCCAGAACTTAGGCCTTCCTGCTTTTCATTTTATCCAAGTTTCACCCTTGAAACTAATGAAAGCCAATGCATACACTACAACTTACAAGTACAAGACCCTCATTCGTCCCCACCTTGAATACTGCTGCTCAGTCTGGAGTCCATACCACCAGGACCAGATATATATCAAAGATCAAAATGGTACAACGCAGAGCAGCCAGGTACGCAACCAGCCGCTACCACAACACCAGCAGCGTTACATCAATGCTGGATGAACTAGGCTGGGAAACACTACAATCTAGGAGACAGAAGATCCAGCTCACAGTATTCTTCAAAATCATCTCAATAACCTTGTTGACATCGTGTAATCAATATCTTACCAACATGCCAACGCGAACAAGAACGAATCACTCGAATAAATTTCGGCAGTTCCCCCAGAATACAAACTGCTTCAAATTCAGCTTCCTTCCAAGGACGGTTCGAATTTGGAACGCACTCCCAGCATCTACAGCAGAAGCTCCCTGCTTGGTATCTTTTAAGCAGGAGCTCAACACTCTGTCATTCTAACTGTATCACTCCCTCCCCAGCAAAAAGTGACAATGATGGTTGGGGCTGTGCCAGTCGGGGTACGTCCCCGGGGGCCGCTACGGTAGCCGGATTGGCCTGACCTGAGACATGAAACGCTGGGGAGACTTCTATTTTTAGTTCTTTTGTTTTTGTGTTGATTTTTAGTTTGGTTTATTTTTCTTTCTGCCGCAACACACAACGCTATATAACTATAAGTGTCCAGTGGGACAGAGCAGCGTAGTCAGATTCAGATTCAGATTCATGATGTTTGGGTCTTCTTGACAACTTCTCTTCTTTCTCTTCCCAACCAGTGGCGACCACCATCATGATGGTTCTGTTGGTATAAAGCGTGGGGATTCGGTCAGGCAGAAACTGTAGATAAAAACATAGCCGCCCGGATGATCAGCGTTGATATGGAACTATTGGAAGGGAATTTAGGGGGGAAGCAGGGGAATGGGGGTAGTGGGAGAAAGTGATGGACACAGGATGGGTGTGTGTGTGGGTCGAGTATTCGGAGTAGGCCTGGACTGGCTAGAGTCTAGACTAAACTCACTAAAGTCATTATTGACCATTATTGTGATTGACAGTGACACAACTTGAATCCCTCTATCAGTCTATGTCCATGGTAGCCAGGTAGATGGTGAGATTAACGTCCGATTAGTTGTAGACGTAGAGGAAGGCTGGATACTACACCCTCCATGGCCAGGTTTTCGAATAAGTCAACGAGATCAAGTACCTGGGTGTCACAATCACGGACGACATCAAATGGGGCTCCCACGTCGCAAACATCAGCAAGAAAGCGAACAAGACTAGGCTTTCTAAGATGAAACTTGAAAACCAGCAACAAAGGATTGAGAGAAACCGCATACAAAGCCTTCGTCCGGCCAGTGCTCAAGTACTCCAGCACAGTATGGGATTCGCACACAAAGAAAGACATCCACACCCTTGAAAAGATCCAGAGAAGGGGCGCTCACTGGGTGGCAAACATATACCGCCAAGCCTCCAGCGTTGATAAGATCCTCGCATCATTTAGAGTGGCCGATGTTAGAAGGGTGAAGGAAACACAGAAGGCTGGACATATCAAACTAGGGACTCTGCTTGACCTTTCTTTGTTTTCTACACCCTCCTCCCCCCTCCCTTTTAAAAGTATGTATCATTTATTTAAATTCATTTTATTTCATTTATTTTCTTCCTACTTTGGTGACCTTTCTTTTTCTTTTTCTTCTTTTTTTAATATCGGCAAAATCTTCAACCTGATGAAGGTGGCCGATTGATGAGAAGAAGAAGAAGACTCTTATGGACACAAACAAAACTTGCACAGGTCTAATATTAACCAGTTTAAAAACCTCCTGGACAAAGATCCTAAAATTATTAAATTAAAATATCAACATAACTGATTAAGTCATCAAAACCCGTCACAGCTATGTCAATATTTTCAAAAACTAACTTGAAAGGATACTTAAGAGGCTGCAATTTGATTTGATTGATTTAATTTAAAGTCTGTTCACAACAATGGTGATATTAGACTTTAAAAAACAAACAGACAGACAAACAAATCAATGGATTAAGGAAGGGGGGTATGTGTGTGCACACCTAGAGGCTGCACGATGGTGGAGGATTTTATTTTGAAGAGGCTGCAAGGCCTAGATGTCCTCATTGACCTGACCAGAAGTGGCGTCTGTGACGTATCAATCCAGATCATCCAGATCCAGGTCTATGCCCATGCAGCACTTGGCATTTTGTCCAACCCGGTAGCCCCCCTTTTTAGTTCCCGAGTAGGATCGGGTCCGTGTGTCTGTGTCTGTAACTAGTGTAAGTTGATTTTCTCAAAAACTATTGGACAGATTTTAATCAAATTTGGTAGAGGGGTATGCATCTTGTTCAGTCTTTTTTTTTCCTTCCCTGAGGATGCCAGAATGAACAGCTGAGTGATCGTGGGCCCAGTTCAAGAAGAATGTGTCTGGTTCCTCATATAGTTGTTGTTGGCTTACGTTACAAGGTAGGCCATAACAGTAGTGGAAAATCCTGATGGAAGGATTTCTTGGCTGGCAATGCAGCTCCCTGGACCCCCAGTGACCCCCCCCCCCCCCCCCTTACTAATCATCTGGTCAGCTCCTGATTCCAACAGTGGAAGCACTTGAACACTATGGTATAAGCGCATCAGCTATGAATGAGAACATTATGTGTGTGACCGTTTTTGATTACCCCGCCACATGGACAGCCACACTCCGTCTTTGGGGGATTTTGGAGACTGATGTTTAATGCTAGGAGCTTGTCATGGCTAAAGACAATCCCCATATATGCATAGCGTAACATTTTAATGTAGCCTTGGTGTTCTACTTCTAGCCTGTAGAGTTGTTCACAATCACAGTCAAAGTCTAACACATCACACGAACAGTCACGCACATGCACACATACACACAAATTGATCACATTTAATAATGAAACCATTGCACCGCTTAAGTGACCCATCATTTTGAAAGTTGACCCCTCATTTTGTCCAGGCAGGGGTCATATGGCCCACAAAGTCTGAAAACAATCTGAAGCTCTGAGCTTTTAGTACTTAAACAAACTACTTAATAGTACTTTGTAGGTTCCATTAGTGCACAGCTCCGGTACTGGGTACAACTGACAGTGGGTTAATAAATTGTTTTATTTCTGGCAGTACTTAATATTGAAAAATGTTTCAGTTTGATCTTCTGTGGATGAAATATTTAAGGATCTAGCAAGATCAAGCCACAGGCTTTAAACGACTTTTAGTTTTAAAAAACTCGCAAAAAACAGGCAGAAAATGACGTCCATTTTGTCATCTCTGACTAGCCCACTTTGAATAATACACGGTTTTGGATTTTGGAAAAATAATTGGGTAGATTAAAAGAATCAGGACAAAAAAACTACCCCATGTTACTGTGTATGATCAAGAACGATCGATAAAGAAGATTTGTGGTGACAAAGTTTGTCTTGCGCTCATAACACGTCGCGTCACGGCCTAGCTCTCAAAGCAGACGATGCTTCTTTCAAGCCAACACAACACAATACGTCAATCCAACGTTCCAACAATCTAGCCGCCTTAGAGAGCAAGACGGAACAGTGAAATAACTTCAAAAATGAGTGCAGACAAACTTGTAGTTTTTAATCTCCAGTCTTTGTCCCGGTCGTTATGAGCGCAAGACTCAAGTTTTGCTGAAAATCAACTTGTGGCCGATTTTTTGCTTCATGAATTTGGGTACACAAATATGTGGCATCACTCTTTTTTGCCATGTACGTCAACGGAAACAGGGAACCATTTTGAATTGTGGTGTCACACACTTCCATGGCTTGGTTTTTGAGCGCAAGACTATCAAAATTTTTCGCAGAAATCTTATCAATCCTCAGCAGCAGAATAAAATTGTTTATACCAAGTTTTGAATATTTTGCTCAGAGCCATCAATAGCCTGTTACCTAACATAAAACTTGATATAACAACCTTGAAACACTCAAACAATCTGATACCAATCTCTGTCTTCACTGTGCGTGTATGTGGTGTCCCAGTTATGAGTGGAAGATAAATAATTGAAACATATTGTCCTGTAAATCAGTATTAGTTGGAAGCTAACCCAACACATGCATTTCAAATATAAATTTCAATAATGATAATGAATAAAAGCAATATGATAACAATCTCTCTCTTAAATGCATTGTTCAAATGTGGTGTCCCAGTTATGAGCAACGTGGTGTCCCAGTTATGAGCGGAAGATAAATCATTGAAACATGTCCTGTAAATCAACTATTAGTTGGAAGCTTAAAGCCAACACATGCATTTCAAATATAAATTTCAATAATGATATGAATAAAAGCAATATGAAATAAATCTCTGTCTTCAATGTATTGTTCAAACATGGTGTCCCAGTTATGAGCAATGCGGTGTCCCAGTTATGAGCGGAAGATAAATCATTGAAACACATTATCCTGTAATATTTGGAACCTTAAAAGCCAACACATGCACTTCAGATCTGAATTTCAATAATGATAGTGAAGAAAAGCAATATGATACCAATCCCTGTCTTCGATGTGTGTTTGTTTGAATCTGGTGTCCCAGTTATAAGCAATGCGGTGTCCCAGTTATGAGCAGAAGATAAATCATTGAAACACATTGTCCTGATATCAGATATTAGTTGGAAGTTAAGCCAACATGTGCATTTCAAATATAAATTTCAATAATGACACTGAATAAAAGCAATATGACACCAATTTGTCTTCACAGTGTGTTTGTTCGAATCTGGTGTCCCAGTGGCGTTATGAGCAGAAGATAAATCATTGAAACACATTGTCCCGTAAATCAGCTATAAGTTGGAAGCTAAGCCAACACATGCATTTCAAATATAAATTTGAACAATGATAACTCAGATACTGAATAAAAGCAATCTGATACCAATTTGGTGTTTGTTTGTATGTGGCGTCCCAGTTATGAGCGGAAGATAAATCATTGAAACTCATTATCCTGTAAAGTAGCTAGCTCTGAAAAACAAAACTAACACACAAATTTCTTTATATTTTAGTAAATTTTATTCTGCCAAGTCAGTTTTTGGACTACAGTCATTTCACATGCATGAAATGAAAAGTAGTTACTTGAATCTTCTGCTCATAACGGTGTCCCAATCTTCTTATGTTCAGATATTTAAGTTAACAAATTCTTCATAATAATGTTTGTCAATTTGGGATGTTTTTCATATCCTTAACATGCAAAACATTCATTTTGATCTGTGCACTTCAAAACTTGGCCATATTATGCATCATTAGGACACCAAGTTATGAGCAGAAGTTTTGTGACATCTGAATTTCAATTCGTCATAAAAGTAAAACCACAAATGTTCTTGCTCCTAAAATCACTGAAAACAACAGAAGAGAAGCCAGTCTTCAAACCAACATAAATTTAACCATGTATTTTGATTTTTGAATTTCAGTCTTACTGTCACACTATTTGTACCAGTATCAGAGCTGTACACATTAACAGACTGGAGACAGTCCTGCTGCGTGTAGCTTCTAGTAAGTTCTACTAGTTCTAGCTCGCTTTGTCCTGAGATCTTTATGATATTGCATCATCTCAAGTGAATAAACAATAATTGAACAATTTGTTAGGCCTTCACTGCAGCAGTTACATACAACTGATGATCCAAGGGTGATGATGCTTTTCAAGTTTCAACATAAGTGTGCTTTTATCCGGCACACTTCGAAAATATGAATTTTGAATGCCCCAAATTGTGGCTTCTGAAGTCCTAGTTTGTGGAGTACTGTAAAAGTTGGCTTCCGTTTTTTTTTATAGTTCATAGCGGTAAAAATAATCGAGCACAAATTCTCGGGATAGAAAAATCGATTGCAAGTTGTATTTATATAAGCATTTATGTAATTTTGTGCCGAAACTTTGGTAGTTTTGATGTAAAAATGTCCTGTTTCCCCCCTCCCCTCCCCTCCCCCCCCCCCCCCACCACCACCCAAATCCAATTTACTTTTTAAACAAAAACTTTCAACAATGTTTAATTTCAAGTTTGGACAGATCCACAGTTATTTCTATGGAAGGAATCTGGGGTTTTTTGGGGGGTTGATTTAAAAACAAAAATTAAATTTCAAGCTTATTCTGTTTGAGGTATTGTATACGGTTGATAGTTAATTATTTTCATCTTGATCTTGATTATAGTTGAAAAGATCACACTATGGCATTATGTCAACAAAAACTTTTCCTTTGAATATTCTTTTCAGAACAAGATGGATCAGAATTTTCGAAAGCGTCTACAGAAGACGCTTTACTGTGGTGAAATTGAACCAGAGCATTGTCCCTTGGCACTGACAGGTCAGTTGTACTTGTAGTTTATAATTTTGTTCAGTTTTGTTTCAAAAACATTCAGCAGTGTGGAAGAGTAAGGTATTTGTTATTTTTATTTTGTTTTTGGTTTTTTTGCTTTTATTCTGTCCCATCATGTGGGCCATCCGGTGATGTTTCTCCTGTGCTTCTCATTCTTAATCCCAATTCATAGCCACACTTTTGTTTGTTTGGCCACAGCTCTCTCACCAGCAGTGCTTAGACCAGTGGCCGATCAGTACTGTTAGGTCATCAAGAGGCAACCCCCAGAAGAGACACTGCATTGCTGCTGAGTCACTTAGGTGGAATTCAAGAGAACCTATTCTAATCTAATTCTGACATTATGCACATAGTCACACTCACAGAGTCAATGCAACTGAAGCGTTTTCCCAAATGGCCACTCTCATGGACATAGACAGTGATCTTGTTGACCTTGACCCAAATGCACCAAGGGCATAAACCACAGTGAAGATCAAAATTGAGGTTACCAGGAGCAAAGGGTCACATAATTTGGGCATTTTTCTCTAGTTTAATGCTTAGTGATGAAGATGAGGACATCAACTATGATCAAGGATAATGCTATAGAGTTCAGTTTCATTTTATTTCAATTTTCATTCTAAGGCTGCATCACGTCATGACAGGACTGTCTTACATTTTCTCCCTCTCATAATAATGAGATCCTATCATCAGTCAGTTTCAAGAGACACAGACACCAACTGAATTGCTCAAGAAATTATAACAACAGTCACAGTCTCAGCACATCATTTGAGTAGGAATCAGTGTGGATTGACTAAACCCTACACGTTTGATGGGAATAAAACCCAGGATCTCCAAGCCATGTGTCTGTGGCACTTCCATTGTGCCATGATGGCTTTTAATGGTGCAGAAATAAGTAATATAAATTTCTGTGCAATACCTACCATTTTTGCTGACTAATTCTTACAATATTAGCACTGTTTACTGGACTGCATGCTGAATTTGTATTTTTTATTTGCTGTCATTTTGCTCTTTTTTTTCTCTCGAAATTATTTGGTAATAATTGAAATGTCGACTGATTTGCAGATCTGGCAGTTGATTATTTTCATGATCTTGTGCCTCAATCGCTTGACTATGTTGATCTTCAGTCTGCTTGCACTGTTACCAGGTAAACATTTTAATAATTTCTTTCCTTGCTTTTCTCCCTTTATACTTTCTCTGTCTTAATATTACAGTGATTTCAGAGACTTGTTGCCTTGTCCACGGAACTGTAGAGAGAGAAATTATACACTCCCCAAAAATCTTTCTTAACATATTTGATATTGTTTTTGTCGTTATAACTTCAAATACTTTGTAAAAAAAGATTTTTGGGCTGTCAAGAATATTGATTTGTGTGTGTGTGAGACTGAGTGTTTCTTTTTTAAATCCTACTTTTTCTTTTTAGTTTTTATTTCACAAGGACTTTATCACTGGCAGGGTAATTTTGCTGGAGAACAATAGCGAAAGCTACGAGTGAGTAGAAACTGTATGGGTTGAGAGAATAAGTTTACATTTTCTTCATTATGGAGAACAATATGTTGTATAATTTTTTTAAATTATTGTTCATTAAAATCAATCTTGTCCTGTAAAGTAGAACTAGAAGACTGGACAATTGGCATTATACAATGGTATCTCTTAAGAGTGGAAGTCACAAAGTATACATGTATGGCTAACAATGAAATCGTTTTTGTTTTCTTTAAGAAACGAAGATGACTGCTGGGTTCAGTTTTTTAGAGCGTTTTTACATGCAAATAGAGGATGGAAGTTCAGTTTAACGTTGCGTATCGGCTTTCGCCATGTATGACGGGCTGAACAAACCAACCAAGGTATAAACAAAAATTTATGTTCCTGAATCACTATCTTAGCCAAAAGGCCGAGAAGCGATCAGAATATTATAAAAAAAAGTTCCCGGCATGGGAAAAATATTCTGATCGCTTCTCGGCCTTTGGCAAAAGTTGCTGGCATGGGAAGCGCTGATCGCTTCTCGGCCTTTTGGCTAAGATAGTGATTCAGGAACATAAATTTTTATATGAGACACCTTTAAGTGATGTCACTGTCCATCATCAATTTTATTATTGCATCACAAGTTGTTTACGTCTTTACGTATGTCACTATGTCATGTTTATTTTTAGCACTGGAGAACGGGGTTGAGCCAGAAACGTCATGATTTTGTGGTTTTTTTTGTTATTAAATCTTTTCTTTTGCGGTTTAAAAACATTTTTTTTTTATAGAGGGTTCATTTTGATTGTTCAGACTAGGCGAGTTTGATAAATTATGTCAGCTTGTAATGTGAGGCATAGAAAATGGCTAGTTTGTCTGAAAACCTGTTATAATCTTAAGAGTCCCAGTGTTATTGTTTTCTTTTGAAAATATGTTGTTGTTTTTGTTTTTTACTAGTCAGGACACTGTTTCACCTTGCTCTATGGTCATGAGCATGATGTACGCTAAACGTCTGCAACGGAAGCGTCCTGAGTACATCAAAAGAATGTCTTCCTCAGACTTGTTCATCATATCCATGGTAAATTTTTACAATTTAAAAATTTGTTTGAATGAAACAGGAACTAAGCCCTGTATGGAACCAATATAGCATACCCCATGATTGCCATGATTCAAATTTGACACACAGGGCTCCCAGGGACCCCCATTTGGGGGTCTATGAAGCACTAAAATTCTACAGGACCCTGTAAAATAATGTGCAGGGGGTCCCAGGGATGCACTAGAAAAATTATTTTTAGCTTTCACTATGCCACTGGGACCCTCTATCCCGCCTCTAGGACCATCTATAATGTAAGTGAAGGAGTCCCTGGGACCCCTTGTTTTGTGGGAAGATTGGGAGCCCTGACACATAATGTAATAACCAAGGTTTAATAGTTTTTAACTCCCTTTGCTAGATCCTAAGTGTTTAGTGCCAGTGTTTCAAATGTGATATTGCTCAAAATATCTATGTAGTCTGCATTTTGGTGCATGAACACTTTGTAATGAATGAATATGTAAAAGAAAGAAAGAAGGTGATTGAACTTATGTAGTTGTTACTTGTTGAAGCAAAATCTGAACAGGCAGAGAAAATTGGTTTTAAAAAGTTGTAATACACTGTGTAATGCACTTTAACTCTTATAGAACCATGTATTTTTTATGTTATTGGTTTGTCCGTTTCATCTCAACCGACAAGAGGGAAGTAACTATTTTTTTGAGTGCGCATGCATTGCTTTAACGGCAGAAACAGTAACAAAAGCTCTAAAAACAGATAAACGCATGGCAAGGCACTTGGCAGTGAATGTCTCTGCATTTGGTGGGAGTGTAGAATGATGTCTTGGGCGAATATTCGCCCAAGGTACTAGAAGAGTTGATACACACTATAAAAAAAAATGTTACTTCATGGAATAAATTATGATACAAATGGAAACCTGATGTTCAACAGCTTTTTGTTGCAGGGTTTTCTTATCGCCATGTTTTGTTTGGTGTTTTGTTTAACATGCTTGTAAATGCCAAATAAAAGAAATTTGGAGTAGAATGGTCGACTTATGGCGATTATTTGCCCGCCAGGGGGCAGTCAATCCACTAGGGGCTTATCACGCGATTTTCTTAGTTGGGCGTAGTGAGAGAGAGAGGGTGGAACTCCTCCCTCTCTCTCTCTCTTTCTTTATCCCCAACTAAGAATATAGAGAGGATTAGCCCCACTCGAGCGTTATGCCACCTGGTGGTCAAAAGATCCCACTAAGTCGTTCATTTAAGAGTTGTGAACATGATTTATTAAGTTCATATCTGTGTCATGTTTGTGTTCATCTGCGATGTTTCCTGCCTGCACAGATGATGGCATCCAAGTACATCTACGACGAAGGTGTGGATGAAGAGGTTTTCAACGATGAATGGGCGGAGCATGTCGGCTTGGACACCGCTGAAATCAACAGCATGGAGATGGACTTTCTGGATGCTCTGGTCAGTGTCATTCACACACTTCTTTGACATGGTAACCCTCGTCAGTATGATTTTAACACTATTTTCTAAAGTACATTTTCATGGAACACAATGTACAATTTTGTTCAACACAGTTTGTAATCAAAACGGACAGTAGTTGAAATAATGTTAACATTGTTCTTAAAAATATGTGGTAAGTGTGTGTAGGGGAATTTAAGATTGTGATCATTTTAGCATTATGATGAAAGCCCAGTCTGATGAAACCTCTACGAGCGGAAAGCTTGCTTCTTCTATTTTTCTACCTTGATCACCAAACCCAAACCCTGGTGAGCTTTCCCCATTCTACCATTTTTGTCCCCCATTTTAGCATTATATTATTTCATAAAACAGTCCCAGGATGACTTTGTGGAGGGGGGTGGCTATAATCAACATGATTTGATTTGATATGTCAGCATATTGTTCAGGGCTTAGTAATTTGTAACTTCTTTTTTTTTTGGCGTAGAATTAATATGCTTTGTAGCCATTTCTCATGATGTATCACACTGTATGATAAAATATATGATATATTTTTGGTGTTATTTCTTTGTTCCAGGACTGGGAACTGTACATCAGAAAAGAGGACTTTGATCAGGCCATGTTGTCGATCGAAAAGAGGTAATTGCTAGGAACATAAACCATTTGTAAAAGTTTGCTAAATTCTCTCCATCTCTGTCCCTCTGTTTGTTTTCCTTCTCTCTCTCATACTTCCTTTATCTGTTGATATTTTAAACCAGGAGCAATTTATCCTAATGTTACAATGGCGTCAAAACTATCCGGTCATGTTCTATTTATCCAGGTCCAACATTGTTGTAACAGTGAAATAGACCAGACAGATTTTCATTACTTTAAAGGTATTGAAGAGAGGTAGAAGCAACAAGTCACTGTTGAAGTTTGCAATGGTGAAAACCCAACTTGTATCGGTCATGTATCAATTTATTATTATACCCAGTTGGAGCAGTCCAGTTGACTACTCATGTGGGAAGGGAAATAATTCTCTTCCTCAATGTACCTCCTCTGTAGGCTTTATTATTTTGCGAAGTTTTAGTGAATGCAAACAGTGCATGCAGTCTGTAAACAAAGTGTTTTTCTGAAAAAAATGAACTACCGGGTACCCAAAGAGAAAAAATAAGTGGTTGGCATTTATCTGTTTGGCACAACCTCTATGTGTATCGGGTCTATCTCCACTTCTAGCGCCATGTATTGTTTGACGTTCTTGGTTGTCCATTTGCATCTCAACCAACAAGAGGGGGGGTAACTATTTTTTCGAGTGCGCATGCGTTATTTTAATGGAAAAAATCACTGATATAAATAAGCTCTGTCAGTAGACGGACACATGGCAGGCCACTTGGCAGTGAATGTCGTTGCATTTGGTGGGAGTGAAGTGTGATGTACTGGGCGGATACATTTGCTCATGATGCTAGAAGAGTTAAATCCAAAGTTCGCCTTGACTTAAGGCTGTGTCAGACCAATTGACATAGGCTAGAACACCAAGGCTACATCAAAATGTTGTTATGCTCGGCATAGTTATGCAGAGATTGTCTTTAGCCATGACAAGCTCCTACTAGTCCTAGCATAACATCATCAGTCTCCAAAATCCTCTGAAGTCGGAGTGTGGCTGCCCCACATGGTGGGGTAATCAAAGATGGTCACACACGTAATGTTATTCCCTAGCTGGTGCAACAACAACAAAACCAAAGTGTTTGTAGACCTAATGACAAAAGAAGACAGAAGAGCTGTAGGACGTGTGCAAATGTACATGGAAACCCATCCGCAGTCCGCAAAGAAACACAAAAAAACACACACACCTAGAAGTCAGAAGTAAGAAGGCGCGGAAACAGATTCGCAGATTTCTTACTTTCTTTATTTGCAGATTGCGGATGGGATGTTCGCAGGGGTTTCCGCGAATATATGTGCGCATGCCCTCATTCTGTTTATTCATATAACTTTTTTTAATTTTTATCTGCATGCTTCTTTTGTTCTCACATACTTTTTACACACACACAAGCTTACAATCACATATTTTTCCATGCGCACTTACACACACACACACACACACACACACACACAGAATGAGAGAGTGAAGTGTGCAGTGTTGTGATTAACCCTTTTACCGCCAACGTCGCATTTTTGCACCACAATGATTTAACACCCATGTCACTAAAAAGCATCCAATCAGGGTCCGTTATCCAAAGACCCTATTCTCTTAATTTTGGGATGTAAGGATGGACCTTAGTTTAAATATGTCGCAGAGGAATCTCCCAATATTACAGACAGATTTTTGTCTCTACCCATGTAAGTTTAATGGAAATGTTTTGCTAAAAAATGGCTGGCGGTGACAGGGTTAATCGCGCACAGCACCATGTCAATAACAAACTAAATCAGCAACAAAAAAATTTACTTTCATTTTTGGTCATTGCGCAGGATTGCTTTGAGGGAAGGGGTGAAGAGGGGCTGGTTCTCCTACACAGACCTCGATCTGCTGCTGGATGAAACCTGGACGCAGCTGTTGGGGACCGACCAGGGACTGGAGTGGTTGCAGGTAACACAATATTGCTCTTATCACCACCAGTTTATGTATCAGAGTGCAGACCTCTTTTCTCTACTCTTTTCAAGTAGTATTTAACTATTTTACTCATTTTGGACCTCTACTACTCTTCAAAATTGAAAATAATGCTCTAATTTTAGTAATTACCCATTTTCAGTGAACATTATTTGATGGTTTAATGAAGAGGACTACTCATTTCACACCAAATCTACTCATTTCAGCTGTCCAGACTACTCAAGACTTGTGTAGGGGGTAAACACGTCTGAAGTGTCAAATATTGTAACTTAGTGTTTATAATGTAATTCTTCTTCTTATGACGTTCCCAAGCCATACGGCCGTAATGGGTGAGGTACGTATGTGTCTGTTTTTCAGTTTTAAGTGGTCTCTCCGCTGCATTCGGGTGACATAGTCCGATTTCGGAGAAGCTCAAATCAGAAAATTATTTGGAAGATTTTTTTAAAAGGCAGAAGAATGGGCCAATAAGTCAGAAAAATAGTAGATGATAGTAACTAAGTAAGAAGAGGAAAAGGCAGAGTTAAAGAGAGTGATAGATTATTTCAAATGAATTGTTGTTATGGCAATTAGAGTAGAAGCGCAATGAGTGCTTCTGGCCACCTCAAGGGAGGTCAGTTTATTGGCTTGCATTACTTCCCTTTTGTCTAATAAGAGGCAAAGTCTATTTTTGTGCAGCCTGACTAGAGAGAGAGAGTGATCAGAGAGTAAGAGAGTGATCAGAGAGTAAGAGAGTGATCAGAGAGAAAGAGAGAGCGATCAGAGAGAAAGAGAGAGCGATCAGAGAGAAAGAGAGACCGATCAGAGAGAAAGAGAGAGTGATCAGAGAGAAAGAGAGAGCGATCAGAGAGAAAGAGAGCGATCAGAGAGAAAGAGAGAGTGATCAGAGAGAAAGAGAGAGCGATCAGAGAGAAAGAGAGAGCTATCAGAGAGAAAGAGAGTGATCAGAGAGAAAGAGAGAGCGATCAGAGAGAAGAGAGCGATCAGAGAGCAGAGAGATCAAAAGAGAGAGCGATCAGAGAGAAAGAGAGAGCGATCAGAGAGAAAGAGAGAGCGATCAGAGAGAAAGAGAGAGCGATCAGAGAGAAAGAAAGAGAGAGCGATCAGAGAGAAAGAGAGAGCGATCAGAGAGAAGAGAGAGAGAAAGAGAGAGCGATCAGAGAGAAAGAGAGAGCGATCAGAGAGAAAGAGAGAGTGATCAGAGAGAAAGAGAGAGCGATCAGAGAGAAAGAGAGAGATCAGAGAGAGAAAGAGAGAGCGATCAGAGAGAAAGAGAGAGCGATCAGAGAGAAAGAGAGAGCGATCAGAGAGAAAGAGAGAGAGAGAAAGAGAGAGCGATCAGAGAGAAAGAGAGAGCGATCAGAGAGAAAGAGAGAGCGATCAGAGAGAAAGAGAGAGCGATCAGAGAGAAAGAGAGAGCGATCAGAGAGAAAGAGAGAGCGATCAGAGAGAAAGAGAGATCAGAGAGAAAGAGAGAGCGATCAGAGAGAAAGAGAGCGATCAGAGAGAAAGAGAGCGATCAGAGAGAAAGAGAGAGCGATCAGAGAGAAAGAGAGAGCGATCAGAGAGAAAGAGAGAGATCAGAGAGAAAGAGAGAGATCAGAGAGAAAGAGAGAGATCAGAGAGAAAGAGAGAGCGATCAGAGAGAAAGAGAGCGATCAGAGAGAAAGAGAGAGCGATCAGAGAGAAAGAGAGAGCGATCAGAGAGAAAGAGAGAGCGATCAGAGAGAAAGAGAGAGCGATCAGAGAGAAAGAGAGAGCGATCAGAGAGAAAGAGAGAGCGATCAGAGAGAAAGAGAGAGCGATCAGAGAGAAAGAGAGAGCGATCAGAGAGAAAGAGAGAGCGATCAGATCAGAGAGAAAGAGAGAGCGATCAGAGAGAAAGAGAGAGCGATCAGAGAGAAAGAGAGAGCGATCAGAGAGAAAGAGAGAGCGATCAGAGAGAAAGAGAGAGCGATCAGATGATCAGAGAGAAAGAGAGAGCGATCAGAGAGAAAGAGAGAGCGATCAGAGAGAAAGAGAGAGCGATCAGAGAGAAAGAGAGAGCGATCAGAGAGAAAGAGAGAGCGATCAGAGAGAGAGAGTGATCAGAGAGAAAGAGAGAGCGAGTTTTTCGTTGCCAAGAAACAGCCTCTAAATGAAACACTTTGTGTCAAGAGCTAAGGATGATAACTCCTCAAAAACAGCCCATTTTTAGTCATGTTCTGGTCAGTTGAGTCATCTAGTGATCTACTATCTTACTGCCTTATTGGTCCATTCTCCTGCCATTGTTCTAGGAATTCATAAGTACTAGCCACACTGCATACAATTTGACCCAAATACAATACGATTGTGACGATGTCTGTGAGTCATGATTCATGTGAAATACTTCTGTCTAAAAATAACATTTTCATTCACTATGCTCATGAAGACTGCAATACACGAATCAAATGAAATGTCCTATACAAAAATAAGATATTTTATCAGATTTGTGTACCGGAGACTACAAATATAGTGAACATAACTGCTAGGATTTCATCAGATTTATTTAGACAGTAGAATTTCATGTCAATCATGCTTCACAAATGTCAAAATCGGATCGTAGTGAATCGAATCGTATGCAGTGTAGCTGGCCCTTTACAAAGATTTTTTTCCAGCCAAAGACGAACATGCTGGGCCTATCTATTTCTTATTTAGGCCCATAACGGCAGCATGACGTATCTGCTCTCATATGACAAGAAACTGTCTGAGCGATTGAAGAAGACGAAGAAGAAGTCAGTTGAGCTAGTGGATCCAGTTTGATCAAACTTGCAGTGGCTAAGCAGTGAGTGGTGTGTGTTGCAGGTGATGGCGGTGAGCTCAGCAGCCTACGTGGCTGGCATCCTGACCATAGTGGGGTCTACCATCCTGGTGACCAACGCCTGTGTGGGTCTGTCCTCTGTCGGCCTTCTGCCCGTCCTGCTGCCAGCTCTGCACACCTCCCCTCTGGTTCTGCCCGCTTCACAGCCCGCCCTGTGTCCTGGCCCCATGCTGGGTTGTCCTCCACTGATGTCCCCGCCTGTCACTTCCGTGTTCCACAACGACACCAAGCAGGAAATCCTTGGACAATCGTCATCGAAAGGAGAAACGTCTGTACCATCTGATGAGGGCAAGCGAGAAGAAGCGTGGATGGGTGGTCAGAGTATTGTGGACACAATCCTGTCCCAGTTGATGGCTGTTCTGACCCTCAAGTCCCACCTGGCTCAGTTTGTCTACGCTGTGTCTGACAGCTTCGCGTCCAGCAGGGAGCGCAATCACTCGGAAGGGAGGACGACCCACCACAACCCTGACTGCTGCCTGGGAGCCGAGGACAGAGCTGAAGATGGTGATGACCAGGAAACCTCAATCTCAAGTGCTCTGATGCTCCGACTCTGCGCCATGGAAGAAACGGCTGCTGAACTGGACCGCATGGATAGACCCTTCAAGCTTGGAAAGAACGAAGCTCCTGGCTCGGGATTGAAGCCTTCTCTCTCTCTCTCTCTACCTCACCACCGTGGAAGGCAAAGCTGGAAAGGTTGTCAGGATGGCTGGGAATGGAAAAGAGGTGCGAAGGAGAAGCGTAGTGTTAGGCGCTGTCCAAGGTACCTCCACAGAACAGAACCAGAACCTGCTCAATCCTGCTGGGACCAAGCCAAGGCAACCAGCCACAGCAGTCTGTTTCCTGACATTGTCATTGGCTTCTCCACGAGCATGCCTCCACCGGTGTTTGCCACTTAGTCGAAATTCAGTAGAAACAAGATATTATTCATAGTTTCGGTAAAGGTAAAGATGCGCCCCCCTCCATTTCTTGGTTCTTTCAATTTTTTCAGTCTTGCCTTTCTTACTGCAGATTGAGTACTTCATCCTCTATCGTTTGATATATTTAACACTAATTTTGATCCAATTACATAATTAAACACAAACATAAAAGATATATAGAAGATAAAGGCAAGACGGAAAAAATGCAATGAACCAGGACTGTGACAAATGCTCCGCGGCTGTTGTGTGTACTGCACTACATAGGGGAGGTCCTATTAGATAATGGCCTTTATGATGACTGTGATTAATTATTCAACAAAAATAATTAGCTAAAAAAGTTGATAAAATACAGCTTAATGTTTAGTAAGAAAGGCAGGTGTAAAAATGGGGAGAGCTGACAAATGTAAGAGGGGGGGCACATCTTTACCTTTACTCATAGTTTACTTGAAAGTATCATAATAAGGTCATTTAAAGTGTTTCAATATGCTACATGTTTGTCTTATATTTTCCTGCGTGCTGTTCATAAACATTTGTTTAGGTTTCCAGTCCTACCCATCTTTTACACTACAGGTAACAGAATAAGCTCGTTCTGTTTGGTGCACTCTGAGTGCTCTTTATTGCAACATTCAAATAATTATAAGATGGTCAAAATAATGTAGTACTGGCCTTGGTTTCAGGTCTTTTTTTTAACCCCTTCACTACCAGAGACATACTGAGAAATTATCTTCTTTTTTAGCCCTTTCACCGCCAATGTCGCTCGCTCGCATTTTTGCACCACAATGATTTAACACCCATGTCATTAAAACTCTTGAAATCAGGATCTG